>LSSN01005919.1:0-50612 GCA_001970855.1 Smittium culicis | reverse complement strand
TTTATTAACGAAATATGACAAAAAAGTGTAAAAAATAGACTAATTTTCAAAAATTTCTAAGTGTATAAAAAAATTAATAATTCTCTGTGTTCTGATAGGGCCGCTTGAAAGAAAATGGCTTATTGCCCAGTGTTGAATTTTCGATTTGTTATTTTTGGCCTTTCTATTGGCCAATGAAATCACAGTCTGTCCAGCGGCGTTTTTGGTGCAGTATTTCTTGATCCACCTGGAGCATCCAGTCACCCAGGTGGATTTCTGCGCCTTGATAGGCATAGACTAATTTCCAAAAATTTCTAAGTGTATAAAAAAATTAATAATTCTCTGTGTTCTGATAGGGCCGCTTGAAAGAAAATATTTTCCAAGTAAAAGAGATTTCTTTAAAGATTAGATTATTATTAACTTCAATCGCTGCCACGAACTTAGCAAGCAGCTCCCCGCTAAGGAGATATCTTGAACTGAAGCATATTTAAATTTGTCATAATTAATTGTTGTAGATCAACGAGTCTTCAAATGCAAGCAGCACAAGGCAAAATAAGATTTAATAATGCGGCTGTAAGCAAGAATACAAGATCGATGAACTTAGATGGGAAATGCATTTAGACGAGGTATCAAACTCGCCCGTATCTGCGAAATCCCGGTCTACTATTGCACAAACATTCCTTGGTCATATCACCCACACCTATTCCTCAATGCATAGCATGTGAGAAATGAGGTACGGGGAGCTATATTACACCCATTGATAATAAATCAGAAATCCTCTTCGTGAAAAGAAGGACCTCGAAATTGAGCGCGGACCTACACTCGGTGCGTGAGTTGTTGGTTATTTTTTTATTTCTAATCTTCTTTGCACATAGGTCCCATTATTGAACCAATCAAAAATTTTAAATATTAAAAAGATATATGACTCAATAAAGAACCCAGTGAGGAGATAGATATAAAAAAACAACCAACTTTAGGCTATAAAACTGTGTGATAAAAATTTCTTATTGCCTAAAATGTAAGTTTTAGTTATGATTATTATATTTGTTTTTTGAAAGTTTGATAATTTAAAGTATTTTAGGATTTTTGAGTGTTTTGATTTTTTATGCTTATGGGATGCAAAAAAGCTCACTGATTCAAATAATATATTAAATTTCGATATATAATTGGTCATTTCTAAACATGATTTTTATTTTATTATTATTATTGGATAATTACAAATATATTTTTGGAATTATAATCGTGCGACGATAATAGTTCCATTTAAATATAACAGTGGTTATATACATATTTAAGTATAGCAATATAAATGCGTTTGATGCTAAATCTTTTATAAATATTTTGGTCTAATTGTTACAAAAAAGTTTTTAATTTTTTTTAAAAAATAAATGGCTTATACATGCGAGATTCCTATAAAAAGTAGAGATTTTTATCCAAGCAATTATATTTCAAGATCATAATTAGCTAAAGTTAATGGATACACATAATTTGCTTTAATTAAAGTTTATGAGAAGGAAAGCTTTAATAGAAAAACATCCATTACTCGAAAGGATACTCCATATGCGTGTTGATTTTGTTAGTTGCACGATATTTATTCTTTAAATTTAGTTTTAGTTATTACCACAAAGTATGAAATTTAAATGTGAAAACCTACTCCTATATTGAATCGGGCTTTGCGAGAGGAACTGGGTGTGCATGATCTAGCTTTATTTTAACAACCAAGTCATTGGGTACACTCATATTTATTTAAATTTTTTTATATATGGTAACCTTTAAATGGGGGTTAAAAAGATCAGTTTTTACTTTATAGTAAAATTGCTGGTTGTTTTGTATGTATTGTGAGTATCATTAGCTTTGTGGAGAGTAATTAATCGTGCGTGTATGAGAGCGAAAAATCGAAATCCCTCCTCCGCCTCCAGAATAGTGGCAATCGGGTTCTTTGAAACTTCCGTGTTTGTGTGGGCATTTATAATAGTTTTTTTATTAGTAAAAATGTCTAAAAAATTAAAAATCTAAATTTATTCATTTGCTTATTTTAAAGCACTATCTGGGACAATAAATCATATATTTAATAAATATGATATCAAATCGATTATTTACAAAATATGGGAGGTAAGGATATAAAAAAAATAAGTGCAAGTTGGGAGGGGGAGGGTGTGAATTGTAAAAAGTACAGTTTAAGTTTCGCGTTTAGTGGGAGCGAAGGGTTCAATGTCGAACGAGCCGATGAGACAGTTTGGCGTGGTTAGGGCGTGGCCGCAGTTTAGGCATAAGGGAAGTGGTGGGGTTTGTTTGGATAGTTGGTTGAAGCAGATAGCATGGGTAGATTTGGAGCAGTTGTCGCAGTAGAAGCCGATAGTTATGAGCCCAGAGCAGAGGTAGCATGACGCGAGTTCGTCCTTGTATATTTCAGTGAGGTATGTGTTGAGTTCGATTAGTGATTTTGTCGATATGCGGAAATGACCAGTTTGTGAAATGGCGAGCCAGTTGTCGGCTTGGAATTTGAGGAGCGCGGCAGAGGCTTCCTTCTGCTTAAAGGATTGGATTCCGACGAGGGAGTGTTTGCGAATTGCATCGTGGTAGGATAGGCAGAATTTGCTATCGTCAGCTGTTATTATGGAGTCGATGACTATTTTGAGGTAAGTTATTTCGAGTGGCGAGTAGTTTGTTGCTAGGTTGGTTAGCGAATCTCGCCTAATGTCGCATAGAACCCATAGGCCTTCGCCTGAAATTTCGTCGATTCCCTTTATGAGCTGCAGGCCAAAGACTTCAAGTTTCTTGTTGCAAATTTCTATTTGATCCCTGTAATTACAATCTGTATTAAAAAAAAAAAGTAAAGCTGAGCCGTTATATATGTATATGAGTTTATAAATTCCTGAAATTTTCAGAAAGGATTTAGGCTATGAAAAGCTAAAATTATATCAAAGATTATTATGTTTAGGAAGGAAATAATGGACCAGCAAAAAAAAAAAGAGTAACTATAAAAAATTATTTCATGTGTGTTCTAGGCTACCTTGTGTATAAAACTTGTGCATTAATTCTTTGATTTGCTCTTCAGAGAAGTATCGAGATGCCAAGCATTGCTGTAATAGTAGCTGACTCTTCATAGCGTTGAATATCAGTGCTTTAATAAAATAAAAATTGAAATGAGATTTCGAAATGTAGGTTGGGAAACCAACAAGAAAAATGGCAGTAAAAGTTTCTTGATCAGAAATTTGTGTATAGTGAGAATTAGATCTGACTATTGGCTATTTGAGTGGATTAGGACCAAAAATAATAAGGAATAATTGGACCATCAAAACACAATTTTTTGGGATTTAATTTTATTACAGGCTAAATTTACTTTAACTTTTTTAAAAAGAGGTTTTAATGTTAATTGTAAATTTTAATTTTTAAACGCTTTTATATAGTGCTTATTAACTAATATTTTTTTAGTATAAAGGTCTTTGAAGGAAATTATAGAGGAAAAATGGCATCATCAACAGGGTAAATTTAAACAACAGTTATTTACAAGCTATTCTATAAGTATTTACTACAAATGAAAGGTTCTAATTTATGTATTGGTTGAAGCAATATACTAAGCATACTTTCGCGAGAATTAGACTATTCTTTACAAATTCAATTCTTTTTTAGGGAGGTGGTTTGTAAGATAATTGACTTTTGAATATTTGCTATTAGGGTATATATATGGCTAGATGCACATGGGGCAACTTCGCTGACGCAATTGCAAGATCGGATAGTGAAAGATTTGTCAGGGAAGCAGTTTGGGCGGTGGGCGGTTGATGTTAAGTTGTATAAGGCTCTTGAAGTAGGAGCTAAAGCGAAAGATATAACGATGATAGGGATGTTAGGTTAGAGAATCTATAAAATTATGTATACTTGCTTTATTTATTAATTGTTTTTTGGAGGGAAAAGGTTAATTGGAACTATTTGACATACGATATATTACAATAATGAAATTAGAGGAGAAAAGAGTAGATGGAAAAGACGATTCAATGTATGTATTTTTAATGGACGATATACCGAAGGTTATGGGAGAATTTGCACAGAGGGGAAAAGGGAGGATGCAGGTGTTCGATTCGGGGTTTTCAGACAGCGATGGTGGAGAACTGGTCAGTCTTGAAAAGATGAAGTTTGAACTGGCGAAGGCGAGCGTAAATGCGAGTAAGTGTGAGGAGGAAATGGAGGGCGAAGTATCAATGGAGGGTAGTTTGGGCAAAATGGCGGGAGTATCATCATCAATAATCGAGGAAGCATCAGCGGTGGGGAAAGATATGGTTCAGGCGTTGGCTCCAGTGAGGCAGCAGTGGACGGTGACGAGTCCAAATGGGCGGGTGTTCCTGTCAGATCATAAGCTAGAGAGTATTTTAGGGAAGCTGAAGAATATATGGAGGTTCAGACAAGGTGCGCGTATCGAGGGGTATACGTTTGACCTATACGACTTCGCAGCAGTGAGTGTAGGCAACATGATGGTGGGCACGGCATACAAGGGGCTGGTGGTCCAAATTGACTACTACGCGTGCAGCGACTTGTCTCAAACGTCAGGGATTATCGAGGAAATCGCAGGACTCGTTTTCCCAGAGAGTGGGAGGAACAGGCAGATACGGCGCGCGCAGCTTAGCAAAGGCCAGGAAATGTCGCTTTTTGGACAGACTGCGCAGCTCTACTACAACTTGCTGGTCGATAATTACCTCCTATAAGAGTTATAATTTTTTTTTTTTTTAATTTCTGTGAAATTAGTTTTAATTTTATTAGATTTAACGAACGCGAACTTTTATTAAAAAGAAATACTGATATGCTTTTTTTTTTTGGCGTAACTTTTGGATGTTATTATTTATTGGTCCGTATCGCGTAAAGCTTTTGATGTAGAAGTTAGAATGTTCTGGCGCGATGAGTGGCCGGATCGCATTAAATTTTGGATATGTGGATTATTGGCCAGAAATAATCTTGGATTCGCGATATGTAGATGTAGAAAATTAGTTTGCTATAAATCTCCACCAATCATTGTGTTACGATGTTTGGCATTATTTGATTATGGCTATACAAGAGCGCATACAATTGAGGAAAAGCACTCTGTAGGGCTTGGCCAGAGCAAGTATGGTATGAATAAAAGCTGATAAAGGAACAACTTTCTAGCTAAGAGGGGCTGGGACTGGGGTTAGCAGTGGGTCTGTTTAGGAGTAGGCTGAGGGAATTGTTACCTCCGCACTACGCTGATTCGTTGATTTATGCGAAAACCTATCAGCAGCCCTATTTCTGTTCTTTAGGCTTCTAAATCTTCGATAACCAGAACATCTTTGCTCCACTCGGTATAGATGTTCATCGACTGGTCTTCGCTCTGCTCGTGATAAATGCGTGCTATCTGCTGTTGGCCAAACTGTCTGCGGGATTGGGCGTAAACTTCTCCACTTTTTTTTGAGCTGATACTGGCCACTCATGAGCGATTTTCGCATCTGAATGTTCCTCCGCCCCTTATGTAAATAAAACAAGTTTTGTTCTGCTCCACTCCGAACGCGCTTTTTTTTTTGATTGAAGATACTGTTCCATTATTGGTTGTAACAATATTCGTGTAGTTTGATTGCATGTCCTCCTGTTTCCAAAATAAGATGGGTGGGGGGTGGGAGATAGATAGGGTGGATGGGAATGGCAAAGGATCGTTCAAAAAAAAAAAAAGGTCTCACTCCACTCGCAGACATTAAGTAAAAAACAAAAAGTGCAAACCTGACCCCCTTTTTTTCAGCTGAAAAATGCAGCTAATAAAGTAGAAATGGCGCAAGAAAAGCCCAGAAATGCTCAAAACAGTTAGAAAAATCATTTTTTTATTTATTTATTTATTTTTTTGCAGGGGGACAAGCGGGACGTTATGTGGCAATTGGAGTCAGGGTTCATAGTAAGGAAAATTACCAAAAGCATTTAATTCCCAATTCTCTTGCCCACGCAACTTTGCATTTTATGTTCGTGCTAAGTAAAGCGATTTTGGCGCAAAGGGGGGATATGATTGGATGCTTATGCTGATGGTGGCCACAAAAGTTTCTGCATAAATACCTAAAACTCTTACGAAGAATTGCCCTTTTCCCTCCAAACAAGAAAAAAATATATATAAACGCGTCCTGAGCGCAACCAATTCCCCCCTCCCGAATTTCTATCCAAAAACACCCCCTTTTTTTAGTTTTTATTCCCATCCCCCCCCCATCACTTTTTTTTTATTACTCTTTTTATTAAGGTACCATTTTTAATTATGCATAAAACATACTCTCATCATTCCCATTTCTTAGCGTTTATTATCACTATTCCATATTCCTAGAATTTATTATCACTATTCCATATCTCTAGCATTTATTATCATTATCATTATCACTCTCGCTTTTTAAATTCTCCCTATATATATACATTCTTTAACTGTACAACATTTTTTTATTTTCCCCCAGATATCATGGCCCCAAAGCAAAAAATTTCCACCACGACCGTCACCTTCACCTCTGAAGATTTCGCTGCTGTAAGTATTACGCCCACATCTTCTCTTACTTATACCTCACTTGTTTTTCAGCATTAACACTGCTATATATTTATATAGATCGGTGAACACTTCCAAAAACTCGCCGAAATTTTCAGCGGTGCCTCCAGAACCGTTGGCTCAGTTGCTGAAACTCCCAAGAAAACTGTGAAAGATCCCTTCGCCCCAAAAAGACCCGTTTCCTCCTACATCTTGTTCTGCAACGACTACCGTGAGAAAATCAAACTACTCGAACCTACTCTCAGCTCCCAAGACGTCTCTAAAAGAATGGGTGAGCTATGGAACGGTATCTCTGACGAAGAAAAAAAGGTTACTCATACTCCCTTTTTTCTCTCCTCCCCTCTCCTCTTTATCCAAGCTTTTTAAACTAATTTCTCTTTTATAATTATAGAAATACGAAGAAATGTCACTTGGTCTTAGAGCCAAATACAACGAAGATCTATCCAACTACAATAACCTCAAAAGTGCCGTTGAGAACTTGGAAGATGCCACTGTTGCTGCTTTAGCCACAACAAACGCTTCGAATCCTTCTGCAAGCATGCCCGGGTACCAAAAAATCGCCCCTAACTCTGAAACTAACTTTGCCGCTGCCTCTAAACCTGCCGCTGCTGCTGCTGCCAAGAAATCTAACAAGACAAAAGCATCGACAGAAGTTGCTGATAAGCCTCTAAAGAAAAAGAAAGCCACTAACGCTCCCGCAACCCCTCAAAAACCTGCGAACATCACCTCTGCTGATGAAAATGATCCTAATAGCGCTAAAAAGAAAAAGAAAGCTAAAAAAGAAACTAAAAAGAACTAATCCCAACTACCTAACCCCTTTTATTTCATCTTTATCATTCTACCTACTAAAGTACTATTTCTCTTATATTTAATCTTCTTTTTTTTTTTTTACTGTTCGATTACTCTTTTTAAATAAATATATACATCTTCTATAACTAATCTTTTTATGTATTTTATAAAAAATCGCATTGATTATACAATTAAAACTATCAAAAATAGATAATAATAATCCTTCAATTTAATACACGAAATTCGCTATTTTAAGTTACTACTAATTAATGCTAATTATCTAACAAATGAAAAAAAGCGCGTCGCTCAGAAATATTTACCTCCTGAATTAAATACGCTAATGATTACGATCACCTTTGCCTTTTATCCATATCACACTTAAGCTATAAACTTCATGTTAAAAACGATCTCACAAAATAAATTTAACCAACAACGTAGAAATTAGAATATACGGCATATAGTTTAACTAGTTATCATTATTATTATCGTTTACGAAATATTTATTTTTATACTAGATTTACAATTAAAATTTTTATAAATATATCTTAACCTGGCACCCTTAATTACAATATATAACAGCAAAAGAGTTCAAATTCTTAATCATATGCTAACTATTGACACGTATACCGTCTTTTTCCTCATACAATAATACTCGCATTACTGTAAAAAAATCCACATTTTAAGCCTTTAATTAAATTTAAAAGGCTTGATGAAAAATTCATCATTGATTGTTGAACTTGTGAGGTAAAAAAAAAATCAGATAAATTAGCCGTGATAAAGCTTTGAAACCGCCATTTCCCAATGGTTAATAAATGAATATTCGTTGTCAAAATCAGGACTATCCCTTTCCTTCAGAAAAGATATAGCAGCTTCCTTTAATCGTTTATACAATCAAAATCAAAAATAATCTCGATCAGGATCAAATAGCGCATTCTCCTGCTATTTTCGTTCACTGCCGCATTCCCTTAGGAATAAAAAATATATACAAGTATAATAACGCTAGCCTATTTTTCTCGGGATATGTGCCAAGCACATATCAGCCATTTTATTAAATTAAATTTCGCAGTTTCATAAAAATAATAGAATAGTCCATAGACCAGTAAGGTAATAAAGAATTATCCTTTAGAATAAATCACTCAGAATCAAATTTGTGGAAATTAAATTAAATTATATTTTATAAAGGCATTATCTATAAAACCTTCAAAAATTTGTTCAAATTATTATCCATTTGATATCTAATTAAATTAATTTAAAGGTCTCCCCCCAGAAAGACGATACTTTGGCTCTATCCGCAATATTATCGCAATCCAAAAATAAGTTTATAAAAAAACTGAGTTTAATCAAGCGAGTCAAGGGACATGATGAAATTAAATCATCATAAAGAAAAAAATTTTTATCCCAAACAAGACACATCAACGCTTTTAAAAATAATTAACAACACCTACTAATCTATCGATCAACTTAACTTGTATTTCAATTCTTGAAATCTATGAATAATATCACTCATTCCTGTTAATATTTCTGGCCCTGTATATACATGCTACTTAAATAAAATCTGTATAAACCCTCCCCCCCCCCAAAAAAAAATGGCTCAATAATTTCACCTATTATTTATCAGGCTGGTAATTTTTAGTATACAAATATCTGTATAAATTTGCAGGATTTTATTTATTCAGATAATATTGAGCTAGATATCTATCGTGATCAAGAGTCTATAATCGTTTAGTCGGCAACTTTCCAATACTTAAATATCAGACTTCGCTTACTGAAACAATCACGTTGGCTTAATTGCAACTGGTCAGCTAACGCCACCACCCATTTCATCTTGTCCCTTTCGCTCGCCTCAGTTTATATATCGACAGTATTGCCCTTTCCTTAAAAAAATTATGCTTTTCAAAAACATTAGCTCATCCCATTTTCATAACTTTTTAAATACCTATTGTTTTTATCTAGTTAATAAACACCATAATATCATAGCCTTGTGACAGATATTTAATAATACAGCTATATCTTGACATTTAATCATAAATCTATATTTTGAGCTTATTCAAAACTTGCTCGGTTGTTAGAATGTTGGCTTTAATTATTTTAAAATAGCAGGCAAACTAACGGCTTTTTTAACCAGCAAATAACTTCTTTTTTTTTTTTTGCAATCTGTATGAGAGATTCTTTCACGAATAGAGCACTTTTAGGAGTATAGATTTTCAGAATATAAAATTTCATATTCATTAATTCACAAAAAAAATCATACATTTTTAGTAGACAATACTTTGAAAATGAAGTTGCTAAATACAAGTATTAAAATAGCCTTTTCTATTCAGCCAATAATAATTAAAAATTTTGAATACTCAGCCCAATAATTATTAGCTTCTTCAAAGTGCTTTCTTCGTTCAAAATCTCTGATATAGTTTAAAGTTATTTATTAAGGACCCTTCTTTTAAAGTAGTCAGAATAGTAAATTTAAGGAGAGCAAGAATCAAGATAAGTCGCATTCAAAAATACTATGAAATCAGCTGATTTAGAGCAAAGAATTGGCCTAATATTTATCTAAATGAAAGTCAGATTAAAATCACTGACCAATAATAAATTGGAGCAGAAGTATGAAACAATAATATTCAATAGAGCAGAGAAATATATGACAGAATATTTGGAACGACTCTTTTTTACATAAGAAATAAGATGACATATTGAGTCAGCTAGAGAAGATAAATGGGGGAAAAACTTATCTAAGTATATAAAAAAGAACAAATGAAGTTTAATATATACTAGTAAGAAACTCGAGTTTGAAAAAGAACAAAAACTAGTAAAATTATAAAATTGAAGATATTGGAATAGCTCCAACAAAAAAATAATAATTTTTTATTTCAAAAAAAAAAAAAAAGAATAAAATCAAGCGCATAAGAAAAGAATCTCATCTTGTGATTTTTGGATGAGATCAGATGGAATTTCAGAGAAAGATAATTTACAGTATAAATACTCCATCAATACAGTAAAACCTCTAAGATGGCAAAACCTCTAAGATGGCAAAACCTCTAAGATGGCAAAACCTCTAAGATGGCAAAACCTCTAAGATGGCAAAACCTCTAAGATGGCAAAACCTCTAAGATGGCAAAACCTCTAAGATGGCAAAACCTCTAAGATGGCAAAACCTCTAAGATGGCAAAACCTCTAAGATGGCAAAACCTCTAAGATGGCAAACCTCCAAGATAGCAACTTTATGAATTTTAAATTGAAAAAACATTGCTTTATTGTTTGAAGTATACACCATTTTTATTAAAACGATATTATAGGCTAATTAAATTAAATTTGCAACTGCTAGAAAATTTCATTTGTCAATTGGCTATTTATATTGCAAATAATCTGGCCTATTATAAATTGTACTCTGAGAAGGCAATTCGCAGTTCTGTAGTAAAAAGGCTGTAAAATGAGCCAAAATACAATTTCTAAGATAGCAACTAAAATATGTACTTGACGAATTATGTTAGAATTTTTTTTAATAAACAAATAAACAAATCAAATTATTATATTTAGAATTCTTGATTTTAGGTTGTTTTTTTTATTTAATTTGTAGCTAGTTCCTTGCTAGCTATTTTTATCATTAAAAAACCTCTCAGATGGCAAATTGATATCTGAGAGGACATTTTGGTCAAAGTGGGGCAAAAATAGCTGTTGCTATCTCAGAGGTTTTACTGTAATGTTTTATTCAATTTTTGTAAAATAAAATATCTTTTATTATCAGCCACCCAATGAAACTTTATGGAATACTATGGTAATTCATATAACCTCTAAATATATCGATTTGGTTTTCTGTATACGCCTTTAACCCTTTCACGGGCGGTAGACTATTTTTGGACCACCAAATATAGCCAACAGCGTTCAATTAAAATACTTTAATTCCGAGTCTTTAAGAAATATTGATATATTGTAAAATAACAACTAATAATAGATTTGATTATAAATCACAAACGAATCATTAATTTAGATTTTTTAAAGAGTGTTGAACGGGAAAAGGTTAAAAAAAAGTGAAAAAATTCATATGTATTTGAAGCGATAAAAATTATTAGGACTACGAAATTTACTAGAAATTAATTTTTTATTAGAATTTTATTAGCAAAATCAGACCTCTAGTAGCGGTAGCTTCAAAAATAACTTTGGTTATTCATATAACCTTAAATTTTGATTGTTTCCGATTTAATTCTTGTTGAATTTATGGAGATTACATGATAGCATACAAACTTGGTTCACATTACTTATTATCGTCTTAGTTAAATCAAAATTTTTGTATAAATTTAATAAAAAAAATTTTTTTAAATAAATAAATAAATAATTTCAGGCTTAAATTCAAAAGTACGTCAATATCAAGTAATTTTCATCTGTTTTAATAATACTATGGTATTTTGGTTGAGCACTCAATCCCATCCAAGTTAGTATAATATTAATTAGCCTTCATAAATTCGACTATGTTAAATTATACATGATATTGATTCAAATCATGATACCCAAAAGCCACTATATTCTTAATAAAATTCGTACTTGATCTTCTAGTCAATCTTTAAAATTGGTCAAATATTTGACAGCTATACCAATTCCCTACTGTGACAATTTTGTCACGATAGATAACTGACTACATCGCATGAGTGACGCCTATAGTTCTAAAATCTAGTCCATTTTCTAACTCTGGTATATCTGAGGTTGTTTTTATGCTTATTCAAATTATTTTTGATTGATTCTTAGAGGGATTTTTTTTGTGCGGCTTTAAATTTGTGTATTGTTTTTGGGTACCTTAGGGTGTTTTTCTATAGACTATAACACAGCAAATTTCGACTTGTATTTCCTGTAATAATCGACTGGTCAATTTTAGTCCGTTTAATGTGATCTTATCTCGCATATTTTATTTATTGAATACATTGCTTTATGTTTCTTTGGCACTAAAAAAACACATATAAAAGAATATTCTGAAAATATAGATAATTTCACGTAAATCACATGAATATCTGATTGGCGCATAAATCAACAAACAGATAATCAAAATATTTTACTAGTTAAATTTTTTTGGCTAAGAGTTTCACTTTATCAAAATCATTTAAATTTTCTGACTATTGGGTATATATCTATTTTTGAAATCAGGACGGATTAATGTGAAAAACCTTGATTGAATTTATACAGCTGATGTAATTTTGGTTTTTTGTTTTAGGATTTGGGTCATAAGAAGGTCAGACATAACCAAGTTATAACTCAATATTTTTAGAACTGATCATCATTGAATTTTATACCCTTCTTCTAGAAAATTTAATACATCTTATGCAGATATTTCTTTATTCGGATTAGAATCATATTTCTATTTGATCAATCTAAACTTATTTGGTGAATATTCAATTTTGAGCTTAGTTGATTCGTTGATCTCATTAAATATCCCGTTTTCGTTTTCGTATTTATCCAGAAATTTTTTCTTCAGTGTGCTTAGCTTATGCGACATTCTATCAAACTCTGTGTATATTTTTCTTCAGCGAGGTTTTACCGCTTTTATTGTCTGTACTTATCATTCTTCTGGTGTAGAAGATAACAAATTTCCTTATAAGGTTTGTCAATTGATAACCCTCAGAAAACAAAAATAAACTCAGCTACAGGCCCATTCATAGATTACTGATGATTTTTTATCCGAACCTGGCCTAGTTTATTATAGTTTCAAATCAATCTCAAACAAAAGCCGAATTTGGAGCTACTATTTAGTCATAGTATTATTACACGACTACTATATGGAAGCAAAAAATCCGCTTTTTGGAAAAGGGGGTGTTTTAGTAGATAATTTAACATATTAATTATCCCTAATTATTGATATTTGTCGAATTATAATTATAAGTTAACTAAAATAAAGCAAAACCAATTTAATAATCCGAGCGGGGAAAAAATTTCCGCAAATCTATTTATCCTGCTTTGAGAAATCAGGACAGGTCCGGAAATCACATTGCGGTTTTCAAAAATTGTGTGATCAAAGTCAAAGAAATCTTATCTCTCCTAATCTTTGTACAACGTACTTGATTAGATTACAGTAAGGGTAGGAAAAAATATTTTCTCACGCTTTCTACTCTTTATTCAGAAATTTTTTGCGCAGTTGCGACCTTGTACCCATATAAACTGAAATTGATATCCAGTCTAGCTTTCTTTTTTCTTTCAACCAGAACTAAATTATTCGGAATCAATATTTTGCCTATCTTTATGAGTTCTTTTTTGCTTAAGCTTCACTCTTTTTGTACTTTAAATAGAGAGAGCAGTTATTCAGGGTTTGTAGCTTAATTTAAATAATCTATTGATAGCATTTTTATGTTAGTGATAATTTTATTCATAATTTTTCAACAAGGCAAGCAGTGTATCTGATCGAGACCCGTCGAATTTTTGAACATAAGAAATTGTTTTATAATTGTCGCAATGAATAAATACACTCTATCCGATGATATCGGGAAGCTTGAGTGTGTGTATATATAGGGTTTTTAATCCTAAGGCTGAACACATACCACATTAGCTTCGTAGGACTATATGGTAACTTCTCGTGGGATCAGGAGAATTCTTTTTTCATAAAAAACCGCCTTTGATGCATACTAAAGATATAATAATATACGAATGATTGATACAGATTCAAACCTTATACCGATGTACTTAAGTTTTTCGGGAACTCTTGATATGTCCCCATAACTTTACAGTATATTTAGGCACGGCTAGCTGCAGGAACTCCGCTACCGTTAGTAAAATATGAAATTCGTCTGAACCCATGCCCATAGTCCGAGTGTGTCCTTCCGGACTCCCACGCAGAAGTTAGATACCCATATATTCAGTATACAATTTAAATATTTTTTACGGGTTATCCGATAATGATTTCAATCCTGAGACCCTCCGACTGGCGCTTAGTACTCGAAAATCTATCAAAATGTGCCATGACAGAATTTCAAGATCGTGCTTCATTATGTACAGACATGATGGGCACTTACCCATGATCTCGTCATTAACCCTTCCTAATTTTTGAATTAAATAGGAATTCCAGATTCCACCGCAGCGCCACGCTGAATACCAAGTTATCCCCACGGAATGACTTGGGAATTTAGATCCGATTTTCCATTAACTATTAGTCTTTTGAAATTCGTACTTTAAACAGTAACTATCTAAAGAAAATTTCGAGTACATTTATTATACCCATAATATACTTTGAATTTTCTGCAAATTCCGCTGTGGTTTTGACCAGGTACCTGAGTATGTGCTATGAGCTACCTCTATCTCTCAAAAATTGTCTCTGATATCTATAAACATGTGGTAGATTTTAAGATACCACTACCTTTATTTTCAATTAAGGATTTTGATGTGATTTATTTATTTAAAGTTTTGATTGTTCGAATATAAATTAATAAAAATAAAAACTAAGTATCAAGATTTAAAGTTTTGAATTAGTGTCAGTATTTAAAATTTTTAAGCATACAGATATACGAGATTTAAGATTTTATTACTTTTTACTCTTTGTTATATTTTGAAGCTTATTTATTTGGTAACTATAAAAACTAAATTTAAAACTTAAAAAAAATATTACGGAAACTTATTTTATAATAATTTTTCGAGAGCGCGTCCAAAGTTTTGGGCACTGTTAGCTTATTATATAAATTTTGGTGAGCTAAAATTTTAATGTTTTCACTTGCTATTAGTATTAGTATTAGTATTATTATTGTTCTATTTCATTTTATGCGGTAGCGTTTCATTAGATTTTTTTTTTTTTTTGTAAAGTGAGTTTTAATTATGTTCAATAAAATCAGAGGCTCTTTATATTCGAAATTTTCAGAAAAATATATTTCCCAGTGCAAATCTAAAAAAATAAACAAATTTTCTTTCTTTTCATCAGCTTCTTTTCAATTTATCTTTAATATAGTTTATTTCCTTGTAATCGGCCGTGAAATCACTCTGCGAAAAACATCTCTTCTTAAGTAAGCTCTGGATAAAAAGATTACCCGTTCCATATTTTATTTTATTTCACTACAAAACTAGGTTCTCTATAGCTGCAGAAGCTAGATCCACATTTTTTGAGCAATTTTTCATTTGAATTAATATAATTAGTATGAGTATTCAAGAAATATAGACAATTTACATCGCTTGCGATTTTTCCATAAAGGATGATAGATTCATTATTATATTTTTATCAAATATATTAGTTTTACCTAAATTTATTAGTTTTTCAGACTCTCTATTTAGGCCTATCGGCTTAGAAGATGATATTTTAAATTTCATATCTTGATTATTTATACACATTTCTAAAGAAAATTTTTATTATCTTGGAACAAGGTAATAATTTTATAGTTGTATTAAACTTACTAAACTTTCAAGGTATTATTTTACCTTCTGGTTATTTTTTAAACGTTAATTCCTTGATTCTCCAGGAATCAGATTATTAAAAAAGTTAGAAAAATCTCATCCATATTTTTCTTTCCCAATTTGTTACCAGTTTGAGCATTTTTGTGAAAGACATAGGGCTTAATTTTACGACAAACTGTAGTATTCGAAATTGATAGCCGAGACTGTTCCATTTAAATCTCATGTATTTCGTTTATTTTTGATATATCAAAATTTGAGAGAAATGATTTTCCAATTCTATTCTTTTCATCCATCACCTTCTTATCAAAATAGTGCATGCTGATTTTAAAATTTCAATTTTCAATTTTACTCCTTGTATATAAGAATACAATTCTATTAGGCCTATCACCGGTCTTAATTTTCCATCTTTGTTGTGTATCGTGAATAGGTTCGATTAGAACCTTGGGGATTGATTTTTTACTTCTTAAATAGCCTTCTATAAAATTAAGGTTAAAAATTCTTCTATGCACCTTGTATCCCATCTATTGTTTCGATTTTTCGTTTTTTTACATCGAATAAGATATTGAATTCAAATTTTATATTTTATTGGGCCCATTAACTTTTTGAGAACATTCTTCATGATCTTTTTAAATGGCGCAATCACCGGTCTGCTTGATCTCAAGCCCATCACACCTTTAAAAAATTAATATTTTTGGATATTGAAGAAGATTTTTGCCTTATTTTTTAAGCCTTTATTTTGAGTTACAGAAGTATATTTGTAGATTGAATAAGCAGGTTATTGCCTTTTTTTAAAAATTCTCCTTCGCCTAACACAGTTTTTCAGCTTCTTTTTGTTAATCTACTGTTTAATAATTTCGAAATGATATTCTCGTTAATTAAGAGTTCATTATTTTAACTGTCTATATTCTCAACTCTACCTGAAAGATCTATTGTAGAAAGAAGATTTTATAGCCTTATATGCGTTTTATGGGTGCTATAATCTAATCTAAGGGCCCTCTTATTTTTTTCAAAGTTAATAATTGTTTTTTATCTTTTAATAGATCGTATTATATAATATCGTATGGTGGATAAATTCTTGAGCTATAGCTAAGTTAGACGTTTTTCATTTTTTTCACTTAGGTTGTAACCATCCTTCTATAATGCAGGATTTAGGAGAAAATTAATCGAGAAATGTTCGATTGGACTAAATGATGTTTACTCTATTTCATTCAAATAAGGATTCCCTTTTAACAGTTTAGCTCATATTTGAATAGGAAAGTTTTTCGGCTAATACAGGAAAATAATTAAGAATTTCTTAATTTAATTATAAATCATGTTTCTAATTCTTTTTAAAAATAGAAATCTATGTGGTTTATAGGTGCTGAATTTTTTTTCATTTATTTAGCCCTATTATACCTTGATTTTCCTTCTAAATTCTTCTAGTATTTTCTAAATTTGAATATTAATGATGAAGCATTCCAGTTGTTCTTCCATTTTTCAACTAATAGCTTCGTTTCTATTTTTTTTTTTAATTCATTTAAATTAATTTTTTTTTCAAATTTAACATTATAAAACCTATTTAAATAGGAAAGATCATAATTATTTCAAACTTAAATTCTTTGGAATTAAGCTCTGAAAATTTTTATTTATTTAAAAATTTTTTATTTATTTAAAATCACTCTGATACTTTAGATTTTCCCAATGAAGATGGTACTGCATATTTAAATTAATAATCATAATATTAATTTACTCATTCCTCCAAACACATACATACATAGTAAATAATTGAATTAAAAATATATTAATTACGCTAAATATGCGCTAAAAACTGACTTTATTATATCTAAAATTTATTTAAATAATGCAGAAATAAATCAAAATCTAAAAGCGAGATAAAATGTAGCGATAGTGACCAAGAAATTTCTTTTAATACAGATCTCAAAAATTAAGAATTAAGCCCTAGTAAAAATTTATACATTAGAATATTTATTTGCCTCAAAAATTCGATTCAATAATAATTAAAATCATAAACTGATTAAAATTTTCTTCAAAAAAAAAGATACCGAGGAGACTATAGAAATTTTTAAAACGAAAAAATTTTTTTTAATCAGTTCAATAATTCATACTACTTACTAAAACAAATTTAAAAGCTTCAGAACATTATCAAATAGTAATTACCTAGGAAAAGATCTAGGCGCCAAAATATTTTATAATATGCGCAAAACAAATAGTAGCTCAAAAAAATTCTTGAACCTATAAAATAATATAATAACGAAACTCTAATCAAATCATTACATTTAAATCAAAAAGAAAAAAAAGTTTTTTGGATGAAATATAAAAAGCAAAAATATAGAATCCAATTATTTATTAGATTCAGTGAGATTAATAATCCAGTAAGTAAAAAATATCTATGACAAAAAAGCTACCTGCTTCACTCAAAAAATGCTGGATTTTTCTAGTTTCTAAATTAGTATAATATACGAATAATAACCATGATAATATATCGAAAATTTAAAGGAGTGAATTTGAAGTTATTAATACAAATACTAAAATATTAAAAATTAAAAATGATTATAATTTTTCAAACTATGCACCAATGGGGGTTAAAATTAGAACATACATTCCATAAGAATTAAAATATCATTTTTAAAGAGTTATACGATGATGGATATTTGTGGCAATAAAATAGCTCATATTTAGAAAATTAGCTGATCATTCCTAACATAGGTGGATAAAAGTTGGTATTAGTAAATCCTTCACGCTTAAATAATATTACTTTCAGGGATAAAGTTGCACCGAAGCGTATTTAAATTGTATTATTCCAGATGTATTTTCGCACATTTTTTTCAAAAATTGATAAATTAAACGAATTTTATCAAATGTTTTTACACCAAAATCCAACCAAAGCTTCTGGTTTTTCGACGCCTTACATATTTTGCAAATTCTTGTAATTCTTTAAGGAATGCAAAAATCCTAAATAACTTTATAGAGACAATAGGCATTACTTTAACCCTTTCCCGGCCAAAACTCTTTAAAAAAACCAAATAATTGATTCGTTCATTTTTTATAAGCAAGTTTATTATTTGTTGTTAATTCACAATATACCAATATTTCTTTAAGCCTCGGAATCAGAGTATTTTAATTGAACGCTGTTGGCTATATCTCGTGGGTCAAAAATAGTCTACCACGCGGGTAAGGGTTAATGGATTAAATTAATAGTATAAAAATTTCAGCATTTTCTAATTATATAATCACATACTATAAAAATAAAAATAAAAATAAAAATAAAAATATAATAATGGCGATAATAAGATTTTTAGGATTTGGATTTTTAATATTTCAATATTTTTTTATTCATTTAACTTTTTAGGTTTTAATTACTATTGATAATCAAGATTCTTATTTTATCATAAGATGTTTTTTTAAAAAGTTATCTTTTGATTTTTCTTAATAAAATTCCAGAGAAAATTTTTTTTCGTACTTAATCCCAATTATATAAAAATAAGACAGGATTTATAAAATTTCATTTCGTTTCGTTTTTAGTAGACGTGTGGGATTTTATAAATCTGTATTAATCTAATAGTCATATTAATTAAAGGTAGATTGGAATTTTTAAAAATCACTTCTCCGAAATTTGAAAAAAATTCGATTTCTTAATTATTCACATCAATAAAAACCACTTTTAGCTCCTAATTCAATGCGCTGATTTTCATTTTCTCTTTGATCGATATTTCAAGATATTATTCATTTCATTTTTTTCTTTGCTTTTTTTACATATCTTTACATTTATAGTGAACAATAGTATAAAAACATGGGGTTCAGTTAATTTATAACATTTTTATTTTCTAAAGCATAATATAGTATATTTTCTACATCAAAAAAAAGTCGTAAATATTATAAAAATCATATTTAATTGATAATTCAACTTATTGAAGTATAATTAAAGATAAACAAATCCATTAAACACACAATTGATTTTTTTATATGATGATAGGAGATAATATTAAATCAGTTAAACTCGAAGAATTTTCTTTTTCTAATTATGATAAGGATATCATAATGTAGTTCAATAATATATATTTTCTGCGAATTATTTTAATATGAACTAAACTTTTATTAATTTCTCAATTTTAACCTATTATATCCAATTAAAGATTTCAGCACATAATATGAGAGCTCATTTTTATAAAATTTATTGAACACGAATTTTACCTTCAAATTGAAAACTTATTTCTTAGAATAAATTGATTAACATTATATTTACATATTAGCTCTCTAATATTAAATGTATAAAACATTCGCATAAAAAGTAAATAATTTTTCATTTTTTAAAAGCTGGCTATTAATTTATAGATTAGGTATTCTTCTAATCTTTCGTTAATAATAGATACTGTTTATAGAAAAGTCTTTATGTTTTAAATTAACAAGCTATGGAATATTAAAAATTTATTATATATTTTGTTTTTTTTGTAATTCATTATTTTGATTTACCATTATAAAAGTATAATTTATTTATTGTTATATGTGCAGACCAAGAATGATTTATAATATCGATATATTATACACATCTACACCATATTTTATTATATTGATGTCGTTCCAATAAAATTCTGAGAATAAAAAAATTTATATATTATATACTATAATTTATCAATGCGAATTTTCGAAGCCAAATTAACTAATAAATTTGGATCGGCTTAATGAAATTCAGATAAAATTAAGTTAGAGCTTTTCTAATTAAAAACTTTAATTTTCCAGAAAATCGTATATTGGAATATCTAATTTTTGGTAATTAAAAATATAATTAATCATTCAGCTAAAAAAACACGTATTTTTTATCTCATTTATATTGAATATTGATCATCGAACATAATTGTTTTGTGAATAGATATTTCTTAATTTATTATTACTTGTTTAAAAAAAAACACAAACTAATAAATTAACTGTAAAAAATGCTATACTATTTTGATTTCTATTCAAAGTGAAATATGAAATTATAAAATAACAAGCTTTTATGTATTTTTTTATCTTAGAATTAATAAACTCTTTTTTGAATTTTTAATTTACAACCTAATGAACGATTAATATCACGTATATTTCTATTGGATTATTTTATTTTTACAATATTAATCAACGACTGATTCCACAAAGCAATGGATAAACCGGAAATTCTATTTTATTTTTTAAAATCAATTTATATTTCAATTAAAGTTTAATTTTTATATTTTAGTTTTTTTATAATTTTCTATATAAAATTATATTCAAATTTAAAATAAAATAACAGAAAATGCGATTAAGATACTGGAAATTCACATTGTAACTTGTTTTTTTGATATTATTAAGAAATAATTACTAAAATTTATGGTAAAAAAACGAAAGATCCTCACCTCATTTTTAGTATAATTTCGCAACTATTGAAAGTTTTCAATCATTTCGTTGATCTGGTTATCCAATTTTTTTTTTTTGAAATATAAATTACTCAGTGTATGAGTATAAATAATCATCATTTTTTTACTACTACATTGTTATCTCTGACCTTTATTATTGATTTTACTATGAATTTAAATCATTTGAAATATATAATCTGGTAAACCTTTTATTGTGGGATACGAAATTATACTTATTATACAATTATTTTTAAATCTGTATAACCTATCAATATCAATAAAAAGAGCTAATAACTTATTCAAAATATAATAAAATAACTATACATTCTAATTAAGAATAAAAAAAAAGTCGGTAAGAAAACAAAAGTCAAAAATGAAGGTGAATTCAAAAGCAAGATCTTTATTCAAAAGTTTATTGAGGACAAAGTCGATTGAAGAAATCAGGGAAGAGGCTGCGGCATCAGGAATGAACAGAACTCTGACTCGGATTGATTTGATATCTATAGGAATAGGGTGTACAATAGGGTCAGGAATATTTGTATTGACAGGGATGGTAGCAAGAGATTATACAGGTCCATCGATTGCAGTTTCATTTCTTATTGCTGGCATAGCGTCTTCGCTGACAGCATTTTCCTACGCAGAGCTTGCGTCTATGGTACCAGCATCAGGATCTGCTTATGCGTATGCTTCGACTACAGTAGGTGAGTTTTGTAGCTGGATGGTAGCTACCAACTTGTTTTTAGAGTACATCGTCGGTGCTGGTACAATTGCGGTTGGGTGGTGTGATTACTTGAAGAGCTTTTTGCACCTCGCTTTCAATGTTAAAATGGGGTCTTTATTAACAAGCTCACCAGTCCAATATCACCCAGAAACCCAGGAGATGAGGCTAGATGGAAGTTCATATGTCAATATTCCAGCGATTTTCATTGTTGTTTCCATAACTACGATCCATGTTGTTGGCGTCAAGGAATCATCCATAATGAATAACATAATAGTTGTAATAAAAGTTTTGGCTATCTTGCTTTTTGTCTTATTTGGAATACAATATATTGACACAAAGAATTATGTGCCTTTTGTTCCAGATAGAAAGGGTAGTGCTTTTGGAAGTATTGGGATAATTAGAGGTGCACAAAAGTTGTTTTTATCTTTTATAGGATTTGATGCAGTAGCTTCAGCTTCTCAAGAATCTATAAACCCGAAAAAAGATCTACCAGTAGGAATTATTGTATCTCTTCTATTTTGTACGCTTTTGTACATTTCTGTTTCTGTTGTAATGACAGGGATATCAAAGTATACTCTTATCCAGGAAGGATCAATATCGCATATTTTCAATAAGTTTCCAAAAACTAAATGGCTTGAAGTCGTAATCAGCTTGGGCGCATTAGCAGGTCTATCATCTGCAATACTTATATTACTAATGGCGCAGCCTCGTTTATTCATGTCGATGTCCAACGATGGCCTACTACCAAAAATAATGGGTAAACTGCATCCAAAATTCAAAACTCCTTACTGGTCAACAATTATCACAGGTATTATTGTCTCAGCGCTTTCTGGGTTTTTACCAGTTAATGTACTTGCTGATATGGCGTCATGCGGGGCTCTTGTTGTTTTCACCCTCGTCAATATCGCCGTTGTAGTTTTAAAGAAAACTCGTCCTAACTTGGAGCGCGGGTATGTGGTACCACTTGGAAAATATTTCTGTCCAGTTCTTGGTGCACTGATCACTGTCAGTCTACTATTGCTTTCAGAGCTACAAACTCTGATCAGAATGGCCATTTATTTCCTATTAAGTATAGTCGCCTATTTCATATACCCCTTCACAAGATCAAATTTGAGTGATGGATCTTTTTTTGGAAAACCTGGCTTGATCGAATGTACCGAAAAAGGTTTTAATAAATCAAGCCTAGCAGGCGAAAACTGTTCTTAATAAAAAGCCTAAACATCAGAACTAAAAATTCTTAAAAAGCATTGATAATATTTATTATTTTTTAATAAATCGAACACAAATTAATTATTTATTGATATTTATATAGTTACTGGTACAAGAAAAAGGTAATAATAATCAGGTGATGGTTAATCTTTAAAACATCATGGATAGTAACGTTTCTATTTAAAAAGGCCAATTACTTTTCTGCATCTTTGAATTTTTGCAATGTTGATCTCACAAAAAGAACAAGTTTTTCCCTGACTTGGTTTTAGAGTAAAATTATCCTTGATTATGTTTTCATCTATCCTAATGTGCTTTGTGCAGCTACACACATGATCTTCACGGTTATCATCTAGCAACCCTAGTCCTACGACTAAGCTTGGATCATTGCTGAGACGAGAAAATTTATCACCATTATTATGTTGCGTGCTTATTAAGTCGCTATTCGTATCTGAGTGTATGTTGAGATTGAATATAGGTTTTTTAAGAAACTCTAGCGCTACGAAAAGAATGCTGTCGGGTAAAAGATATTTCTGCAATTTATTAATCAGCGTTTTGCAGTCTACGCGTAGGCTTAAAAGAAGCGAGCAGGTTGGATAATGTCCATAATAACTTGCATACCAAAGTGAGTCCTTCATATGAATATCGCGCGAGTGAACTAAAAAAACAAAAAGAACAGAATATAAGATCCTAAGAACAAAAGTATCTGTCATCTGATTGATTACAGTAATGTTCAAATTCAATTTTATAAAATTAAAGCTGTCTTGTAGGTTTCTTTCTTGTGATTGTTCAATTTTTGTATAACTTTCAAAGCTGAAGGGTAGGTATTGAGACACTTCTTGAGAGTGCTTTTTAGTAGTGTTTGAGGAAATTTTGCTTTTTTTAATAGGGTTTCTAGTTGTATTTTTTATATCAATAACCGGTTCTGTGTCTATTTTAGTTTTGAGAATAGTTAAATCAAGCATTTTTCCTAATAAAAAACTTATAGTTGATCTGTAGTTTAATTTTGAGCATTGTATTAACCAATCCGAGTTAGAGTCTGTATCACAAAGAGTACTAACGAAAAAATTTCTTATTTGCTTGTTGCTTTCGTTTATAGGGTCAGTAATTTGGAATTTTCGGGACCAGGTAACAATTGAGCTGAATTTACTCAAATTTTGGAAAAGTCCAGAAATAGGCGGATTACAAGAAAACAAGTAAGTAGATATGTCCAAAACTTCTTTGTGGTTATAAGATGATATTGCAATTTCGAAAAGACTATTATGATTACTGCTTTTTGAATTAGAGTATGGCTGTCTATTTTCATGAGAAAACGGTTCAGATTTATCGTTTGCAAAAAACCATTCGTCAATGTATGAATTAAATGGAGAACTATCTTTCGAATTCAAGCTTGACTTATTTTTTTTTAAAAAGTTTAATACTATTTTGAAGTCTTTGGGTTCTATTTTCGATTTTAGGATGAGCGAAATTGGAGTCTGTCCAGAGAATGACTTTGATTGTAAGGCCCTCTCAATTGAAACTAACTGACTATTAAATGATTTGGGCGCAAAGTTAGTGTTATCAGTAAGCGTGAGTCCATAACCCAGCAGTCCATTTTCAGTGCTTTGATTAAAAAAATTTATAAATAATAAAAATGAACTATTAGTGTGCGATTTTGCAGAAGTGTGGAGAATATTTTCTCTTTTGTAGTTACACATTTCAAAGTCAATAAAACTGTTGAAGCCACAATTCGGAGTGAGAGAGTATGAGATAAATTTCAAATGATTATTCATTGATGCAATTTGGAGGGCTGAAAGCGATTCGTTTAAAAAATTGATTTTGTGAATGGAATTAATGGTGTTGTAAAAACGAGAAACTAGCAAGTTCTCATCACCAATCATCCAAGGAACTGAGCAAGCGGTTGATAAGAAGCAATTACGAATAACTCTTTTACTTAAAATACCAAACCAAGAAATACTTACAAGCGGGTTATATATGGCAAGGTATTTATCTGAGTTTCGATCAACAAATTCGTTTCCTAAATGATCGTTTCTGGTGAGTTGAGTAATCCACAAATCTGATGATTTTTGTGATTCCAAAAGCAAGCTTTTATACTCATCATTAACGCCATCAATAAATGACAATCCTACACATGAAACAGATTTACGGGTACTATCAGAGAATATTATATTTGCCAGACCTCTTCTAGTATGTGAAAATACTACCGGAATATTTTTTTCGTCACAAGCTGATAAGAGTTCAGTTGTTAGATCGTCTAACTTACCTATGTATTTATTTTTCAAAGTGTGTGTGTTAAAGCAGTTATTTAATTGTAAGGTAATATAGACATGATAATGTAAAGGTACCAGTAGAGTAGTCAACAGGCTGAATGTTGTAACACATAATTACACATTTAATTTTATTAACTTTAATTTTTTTCAGTATTACAGACGTACCACAAAAATAGCGAGTTTTAGCTTTTGTCTAAATGTTTAGAAATGAAGTATTAGGAAAATGTTGATATTGATGTATTGTATTAACTGTAACGAATGGTGGAAAGTGGAGAGCAGTACCATTAAGGAGTCAGATTTTTGTAAGCGGGACTGAAACTTGCACAATTTTGATAATATAGTCTTTACTAGTAAATCAACTTTTTTATCAATTATTTGCGTCACATAGCTGAAAAAGCGAAATTAAAAAAAACGATTCATTAGAAATAGGTATGTAAAGGAAAGATTGAAAGATGAATTAAGGAGATAAAAAGAAGATATGCGTGAATAGAGATAAATAAATAAAGAAACAACACAAACCTTTGAATTTCAGATTCGTCTGTGAATGCGGAAAGAGTTTTTATTTTTTGGATTTGAGTAGAAACGTTCCAATTTTTAAATACTTGGAATTTTTGGTTTGGTAGCGAGTTGATTCGATTATTAAGAGTTAGTATGAGTTTATCAGTTATTGGGATTTTTTTTGTTTTTTGATTAGTATGGATTGGATTTTTTTTAAGGGTTGCGGTACTAGAAATCGAATTATATTCAGATATACTAGAAATGTTATCAGATTTTTTTGGAGACGAATTTGGTTTGGTAGTGCATTTTTCAGAGCTTATTTCAGTGTTTTTTCTGATTCTTGAGATTGCTGAGCCGGAAATTTCCAAGTTAAGTTCTTTAGCAACATGTTTAATTTTTTTAGGTGGGCCATAAAATGGTGTTGGCTCATAGCTATCAATGGCAGTGTTAGATTGCTCATTTTTTATCAGATTTTGAAATAAATCAGCCTCTTTAAAAGTCGTTATACCATTTTTGAGATCTGAGTTAGATATTATATTTTTTTCGGTAGAGGAATCTCTATTTCCCAAAGAATCAAATAGCTTAGAAGAAATTTCATGAAGGTTTTCGGACTTGAAATTGAGCTTTATTAAGAAAGATTCTAAAGCGGAATAATTTTTAAAATTCCCGTTTACAAATCTCGAGACAAGCTGCTGGATTTTGAACTGTTTTTTAATTTTATTAATTTTTTTGGGTTTCTTAGTACGACTTTGAATTCCTTTGTAGAATTTTATTTTGGGAGCAGTACTAAGATTGGTCGAAGGAGTAGAAATCAGCTGGATATTCCTTTTATGAAGTGCTGAACGTTCGTTGATTTTATTGATAAAGGTATTGTTGAGAACTTGTGCTCCATTATATAAATTTTTTCTTGGTGCTGTAATAGAGTGAATCGATGGATATTTTGAATTTCTATTTAAAAAAGAAGAATATAGTAGAGTCGTTTTGCGGCTAGGGGTTTTATTTTTGATGTAATTTAAGAGGTTTTTTTCTATAAAGGGAAATATTTCAATCGATTCGGTTTTTCTAAACTTTTTTTTATTAGAATTCTTTTTTTGAGCTTTGTTCATATTGAAGTTGGATTATTTATTTATTTTTTTTTTATAGTTCGTAAGAAAATGTAACTTTGCAAAATGGGAACTTTTTATAAGCTAAAATTAATCATAGTATACTTATAAATGGTATATACATACAAGAACAGTGTACTAATTGTATATTGCTTGATACGAAGGTAGATAGTATAAGCCTTTAGGAATTTAATGTTAGTAGGTTAGATAATCCTATTATTAAATTGTGCTTGGTAAAGGAGCGTGTATTTGTGGTCTTTAATTACTAGAATTTCAGGTGTTAGGGTAGTGTGTATAGGAATAGAGAAAAAGCCGGAGCAAAAGTTAAATGGTATAACTTTTTTAATAAAAGAAAAGGGTCAAAAAAGATTTAAATAGATTAAATCCAATTTGATAATATAGTTATTTATCGAAAATCTTGACTATGTAATAGATAGTGTACTAATTGACACATAAATTCAATAGAAGAGCCAATAGTCGGTAATGTATGGGATGGATTTCAAAGGCTTGCTAAGCACTCCTCATTTATTCTACTCTATGTAGTGGCATTTTACTTTATTTGTGTACTTTTAGTATATTATACTTTTTTTTACAGTAAAATGTGAGTGTATGTATAGATACCAAAAATAGCAAATATTAAACATAATCAAAAGTAGCGTAACAGTAAAATATATATTTATAACTGCCTAATATATACATGTATTTAATTTTTAAATTATTAGCAATTGTCCTAAAGATTAAGTTGATTCTAGGACTTTAAGCGTTTAATTAGTGAGTTGAGTTTCATATACGCTTGAGGTGGATATTAATGAAAAATGTTGAACGCTTCAGCAGCCTGTCTATCTAATTCTAAAAGAAGCCACTATAGAATATTCAATTTTATATTTCATTTTCAATATAAGGTCTAATCCTTAGTACTAATAAAATAATTTAATAGGGAAATTTGGAGTATAAATACGATATTAGTTAAAAGAAATGTCTATTTAGCACTTTCAAGGACCAACAGCCTTAAACTTCTATAAATTATAATTGGACAATCAACTATAGAATTTTTTTATTGGATATACTGTATTTATTAGCCAATAATTTATAGTAATACCATTTTGAATTATCAGACTGTCATATGGTTGGATAATTCTGGAAGTTCAAAAAAAGCCAACCGCACCTGAAAGGGCTAACAAACTGTATTTGTTTGTAGGCAAACACAAAAAAGAGATTTAGTTAGTATTTACCAGCTCAAATTTTAGCCTTTCTTTCGCAGCTAAAGCTCTGGGAATCCAATTGGATATATATCTAGTAAGGGTATCAGGATTTGCTCATCTATTTGCTGATTCCCAGAAATCTTTTGATCTTTGTTAATAATTACACTCATTTTAGTGCTCTCCCCACAAATGGTTATCAGGTACAAAAATATTTTATCCAGTAATAGATCCATGTATATTGAGTTTAATTTTGACATCTAGAGATTATAGACACAATTCTTTTATTTATATTAATATAATACCTTTACTGTATTAAATGAAGAAAATATTAGCTACGATTATTGACAATCATCAAACCACAAGAGTGAATGCACATAATTATTGGGTTAAAATGCTGCATAAAAATGCTAATAATAATCTTGGGTTTGGTTTTGACAGATTTGGTGAAATAAACCCATGGAAAAAAAATCTCAGCTATTTTTACGGTATAAAAGCAGCCGCTTTTTGCATTAAAACGAAATTTGTTCTCTTTTCCCTAAAGGAATTTGATACCAGCCCAAACACAACATCAGTCGTATTTAGTTCTTTGTAATATCGAACCATCATTATTAAATCTAGAGTCGCAAGTTCCTAGAATCTGTTGTTTTTTAGATTTGGTCGTGATGATCCGTTGTTCATTGTTCTATTTACCTTGTGATCCATCGCTCCAGCTAGCTTATCTAATTGTCATGTCATTTATCTGAGGAATTGGTTACTTTCTAGTCCAGCATTCTAATTCAGCAAGATTTCTACTTATCGTATTCAGTTTGTGCCTCGGAATTTTAGAAGCTTATACAGAAAAGCTTGATTGAGGGGATACGATAATCCCAGGCATAGAGAACTCTCAAAGAAGAGAGTATATTAGACAGAATCAAAGAGAATTCTGATTTCGGCGACATATTAAAGGTATATATGCGCATTAATTGCTTAAAGACGAGTTTAACCAAGAAGAAAGTTTGTAGATACGGTCAATCTACAATTGCCAGAAGACGGCTACCGACGAAAGCCTCGCGGAGCCAGTGAAAATAGGTGGTAGCAAAGTTCATCATAAAACCTATTGAGAATCGAGACAACTAACGATAACGCGTAGAGCTATTAGAGGACCTTGACCGCTAACTTTATTCCAAAATGCTAAACTTCATGCAAATTATGTAACCTAGTTATAGCCTCATCACTAACTGAAGACGAACCAGTGCGGGGTCGTTCCCTCCCCCCTCCACTTTAACTTATTTCTAGATATAAAAATGTTGTATCAAATATTTCACATGGGAAATTTATATCTAGTCACTTGCTTTTATTAATACCTGCTTTTGCAACCATACCCTTAACATCATTTATGCCCAACAAGTACTATTTTTTTAGCGGAAATTACCTTCAAGGATTTTATCTACTTTCAATCCCCATTATGTCTGAAAAATAATCGCTGCTACACGAATCTATGAAATGCACAAGCAAAACGACATGTTTTATCCACCTCCCCTTCGAATTGATTTTCTTTCTCAGAATTAGTAAAATTTACGGAAACTAGACTCATCTTATCTGAATTTTGAAATTAAACTCAATATACCACTATTGAAGTTTGTAATTTTGAGTCTCTAGTCTTTGAAACTGAGCTCATTATTTATTAAGAATCCTGATATTACTATAGTGACTATGAATCCAAAAATTAATGAGAGCAGCACTATGATCAGAGATATCCTTACATCCTTGGTTGAATACTTGGTTTGTATTCATCAAAATCATTTCCTTCGGTTTTTTACTTCTTTTTTTCCGGTTTCGAGAAAATTTATAATTGTGCTGATAACTATATATCTAGAATTTCGAGAAGCTACTGCGTATAGTAGCTTATTCCATGTCTTTGAAAACTTATCGTTCTTTACATTATTGCTATAATGTAAACTTATCCTGTCTTTAAGACCTTGTATAATCAAACATACTCCATAATGTTTATATACCTGTGTATTGTTTCAAAAGCTGATCTAGTCCCACATTAAATTTTACTTATAATTCCTCGAGAAATCATCCGCCTGATGCAATTCGCAAGAGTCGAGTCAATATGCCATATACTAATGACTCTTATTGGATTTTTGTTGTTTTGGAAATTGTATTATATCATTGCGATACTTAAACAATTCTATGCAGCATAAGATCACTGTTTAAATCCTGGACCGTTTTTTCGTTCTATGCATTGCTTAAATTTCCACTAGTGTATCTGCCTTTATCTGTGCCCCAACTATTTCTAATAACGTTTTGGACCTTTTTTGAATTATTCACTATTCTTGATTGACTCAGCCTCTAAGTGATCTTACCCATTAATTGCTCCTTTCCCACTGAATGGTTTCGATCTTAATTTCCTGCGTTCAATATTTTTTTAATACTTAAAAATGATAACTATTAATAAAATCGTTTAAAAAAAATCTCCCAACTATTTCAATGTCCATTTAAACCATATCAATGCATTTTTTTTTGGTAATATTATTTCATCTTTTATTAATTATAAGATTTTTATTCAAAATGTATAAACTATTGTATTTAAATATGATTCAAGTATAAAAAAAAGATTTGAGGTAGGTTAAAGTAATAAAAAAAATCGCATAGAAAAGATTGAATATGAATCAGGTGAGGAATCAAAGGAGATATCAAGCTAGATATTTTCTCGGCTATAAATTGATAATGAATATAGAGAAGTATTACATGATAAAGACAGTGTCCATGTCCATTTCTCTTCCAGAGCTAAGTTGTGGAACTTGTGTATACTTTCCAGCCAACCGGTTTCGAATATCATTTAGGAGCTCAATGTACGTTTGGCGAGGCTTTTCATACAAGCTATTAGTAAGAGCCCATGACATAGCACCGGTGAAGCTCAAGTCTTCCTTAGCGTCTGCGGATGTCTGGGTATCTTTACATCCAGAGAACATAATAACATCGCCCATCGATGACTTTTCTTGCTTAGCTCTATCGATCTTGGAATCTCCAGACATGAGCGTTTTAATAGACTGGGTTATTCCTCCTAGAGCGCTTTGGATATCGCCTTTCATGTAGGAAAGACCAGCTTCTTTGATTGATGAGCCTGCAATGTTTAAGCCCGTTCCGTGCTTCAATTTTCCGCTTGCGCCGTAAGTATATGGTAGGTCAAGAGCTGAACCTGAGTGGCAGCAATCAAAAACTGCAGTTAGCCTTGCGCCTGGAGGTAATGGCCTGACCATAATAGCATTCATATCCTATTTGAATTAAAAGCAAAGAATTAATTAGTACGAGAGTTAGATTTTGATTTAGTTTAAAAAATAGAAAATGTAAAGTAATTATGGTAAACTTACATCGTCAATAATTTGGCCATTCTCTTCAAAATCAACTGGACAAATAGTTTCATCTTCTCCATCGATTTCATCGCCATCTGCATCCTCGACCTAAATAATAAAAATAAATTAAAGTCTCACAAAGATATTGATAATAAATCTTGAAAAAATATGGACTTGATAGTTTCATAGTCAATTTTGAGTTTGTGCTTTTTTTTTTTTAAATAAGTATATATGTAATATTACCCTACTACCGTGACCTGAATAGTGGAAGAAGAAGGAATCGTTTTTTTGAGCATCGCTTACTAACCATTTCATCGCCTTCAAAATATTGTTGCGTGTAGGCAAACGGTTTGGGTTTTTTTGGTCGTCTGTTAAAATAACCATGTCAGATTCTTTAAATTGGAAGTGTTCCATAATGAACTTTTTCATTCTATGAACGTCATTTATGCAGCCTACAGAATACAAAAGAATGTGTGTTATATAACCAAGAGGAATATTTAATATAAAATAGATTAATTTACTAACCTCTAAGCTTGAATTTTGAGTTAGTATAATTGATACCAATCAACAAAGCTCTTTTCCTTCCTTGGCAGTTAGAGATACCGCCATTTGTAGGCTGATGTTGTATTTGATTAGGAGTGCCTTGGTAGTTACCACCCTGGTATTGGCCTCCCTGTTGATAACCGCCAGTATGAAATTCAGGGAATTCCATACCGCCATAGTTAATAGCGTTATAGTTTACAGTTGGGACAGGTACATTTGCTGGAGGAGCTTGTCCCCAGCCGCCTTGGTTATTGGGGTATGGTTCGTTGTACATAGGGTACTGTTGTTGTTGTTGTTGGGAATACCCTTGATTATTGTTATAATTTTGGGTGTAGCCTTGGTTACTATTATTGTAATTTTGACCTTGCGATTGGTTGTTGTTATTTGTGTAGCCGTAATCGTTACTTTGGTTGTGGCTTCTGCTTGAGTATTCGCCTTGTTGGTAATCATTTTGCGGAAATTGGGGTTGGCTATAATCGTTTTGTGGAAAGTTGTGGTGATTCATCCCACCGCGAGTGGTATCCGACAAACTAGAATCGGCGCCATTGTATGGTCTATAATCTTGAGCAGCAGGAAATTGATCGTAACCTCCGTTTCCAGGCCTAGATAAAATAACAATATTATGAATTTTTATACATATTTTAAAATAGTTTAGCAAGTACTAACATTTGATAAGAGCTCTGGTTGCCAGGCTGCTGGTAGCCCCATTGGTCTTGTTGAGGAAATTGCTGGTACTGATTATTGTAACCATCATTTTGACTACCTTGGTAGTATTGTTCTTCTTCTTTTTTTTTCCTGTTTCCTGGATACATTGCAGAGTATATTGGTTGAAGTTAATCGATTTTCAAATAGCAGAAAGTGGTAGCGTTATTATATAAATATTAAAAAGTTGGAGAGCTATAAAGCTTAAATACTTTCCTATCCAGAAGAATTGTTGCTTAAAACTATTTGCATAATAATCGACAGCAAGTTTGCGATCTATTGGCTGAGTATTCATTAATTTAAGCAATCACATTCATTTATTCGCTCCCTTGGCCAGCCTTAGTCAACATTTTGTGGGGTCATAAGACTGCTGCCAATTAAAACCACTTAATCTCACTTTATGAGAAGATATCGTTAAGATAGTGACTTTGCCTCTTCGCTTTTTTGTTATCTTTTTCAATAGCTGTTGTTGTTAGGGCGATTACCAACACGGCGCTTGTTTTTTCCACAGCAACATAGTAATAACATCAATATCTTGGAAATAGAAATCTGTTTCCTGCTTTTATAACTTTGATACTTAACACGCATCGTGCCTGCACCTTTAAATAATGTTATAACAGAAAATTCATTACCACGTGCATAAAAATTTCACCTAATAGAACTGCTTATTTTGACTAGAAGTTATTACCTGTAATTTTTTCTACAAAGCCAGACACTATCCCTCCACATCTAGATTTTTTTCTTGAAGGCTTGGAGTATTAAACGGGTCTTGGTTGAGCATTGGTAAAAAATATCTAGCCAAACTCAACAATAAAAAATTTTTAAAACTTTAAGAAACAAGTCTACCCATGACCATGACATTAGCCAAATGAACATATAAATAAGCTTTTTTAATTACTGCTAAGTAGCTATTTGATGATTGTGGTTTGGCATTTTGTTTATATGAATGTATATTGATGACTTTTATAAATTAAAAAGCAGGTAGCGCCATTTTCATGAGTTTGAAATTTTTAGCAATATATACGAGTGGACGGGAGGTTAGGAGCGATTATAATCCCAATATAAATTTCATCGAAATTATTTAATCTTATGATAGTTTGAAATGATAAAAAAGATAAATTATGGATAATTTCTAATATTGGACTGTTTATAAACCCAGTAGTATTTGACTCTCAGCCACATTAGCAGATTCTAGAATATTCCACGATTCAAGTAGCAAGTTGAGGACATCTAAATACACAAACTCAATCAAATTGTAAGTTTCGAGCCCAGCCAAGATATAAACATTTACCATAAAAAATTGACTGGCAACTAATAAATCTAAATTAACTCGATTAGGTTTTCAAGCTGAACAAATGAACGAAGTTATAGAAAAAAATGTACTTATCCTATCGAAAAAACTCATATTAGAAGCAACTATGTGGCTTAGCATAACATGTTACTTCTAAGAGTGAAATAACTGGCCTTGGTAATGGGGATTAAAGCGAATACTTTTCCAAGTGCACTATACTAAAATTTCACGTATTATTACACAATCATCAGTTGGGGGGTAATGAAGGCAATGGTTAGCGAGTCAGAGGACAGCAGTACCAGAGGAGGACCATCTAGAAACAGGAGGAACCAATTAGTTTAGCACAGCTTTAGACATTATTTGTGCACAAATCCAGCGTTCGACACCAAAGCCGTTCTCAATCAATTAGTAACTTATCGTAGGAAAGCCAGGTCAATCATTCCCACGTTTGGGTAGGAGCCTAGTTTAGATTAATCCTGTTAGCTGTAGGCTCTGACTAGGAGCTCAATGATCTCAACGAATTCAATTTCTGTTGGAACGAACTTAATTCCACGACTGCTTGTAACTTCAGTCATCCAGCCTACTTGAAGCAATGCCTGGGTGGATCTTTCGGTTCGTAGATTGATCCTATTCCCTTTAGCTACGCAGCAGGTAGACCGGCAGAGGAATTTATTAGTATTAGAATATTAGTTTTTTTATATCCTAGTTCCAATTTTACTTTTTTTTTAGTTTACTTTAAAGCATATTTTCTATTACTATTATTGTATGAATAAAATTCCGCGACTAAAAAAAATTAAAATTAACCCTTTCACAGGCTATAGGCTATTTTTGATCTGCCAGACATAGCCAACTGTGTTTATTTAAAATACTTAAATTTTAAAATCTTTAGAATTATTGGTTTATTATTTTATAGATTCAAATAATCAACTTGCTTATAAAGCTTGAACGAATAAATAAATTGATTTTTTTAAAGAGTGTTATACTGGAAAGGGTTAATAGGCTTACTTCGACTTGAAAATTTATAAAAAATCCATAAACATTTAAATAAGTGTAATTTTTTAATTGCTTTTATACAAGCTGGCAAATAGTGCAAGCATATTGGAACCTGTCTGTGATTGGAAATAATAGATGCTAGCAATTGATAATAAATCGCGAATATATCAAAAGATAGATATCATTTGTTTATAATTCGTAGCTATACAGCCTAACAATATATTGATAGCCAATTATGACTATCGCTTCCATTTATTTTAAATAGTTTGTAAATAAAGCAACTTGAAAAAGCAATTTACGCGATTTGCTTTTAAAATTAACATTCTAGTAAGCGTATGTAATTATTGATAGGTTGCTTATGTTTACATTATAAGAATCTCAGGTAATTTAGAAAGAAATCAGAAGCTAAAAAACGAGTGAGGCACTAAATTGATGCGTTCACGAACGTAATATTAAATAAAGTTAGAATGAAGATATACCTAACGCTTAGAACTTTCATTAACAGTTTAAACAACCCAATTTAAAATAAATCAGTATTTCCACTAACTTTTATTAGCTATCGATTTTACCATTTACAGCTCCCTACCCCGCTTATTCAGCAATAATTTATACTTCTTAAAAAATCATAACCATCTCTCTAATATTATATCGGTTTTCGCTTTTTAAAACAGAATGAGCTCAAACGAAGAAAACGAAGTTAAAGTAGTTTCCGAGTTTTTTGGTCTAGGTAACACATATAATTCTCATTTTAAATTTTAGTTCATTTCAAATATATAACTCTCTTCTGACACTTGTTAGATTATTCAAAGTTCGTTATAAGACCCCTTAATCCCGATGTAAAAAATAGTCTTATCGTCGAAAAATTATCTGAAAACTTCAAAAAAAGCAGATCAGTTTTGGTTAGAATTTATTACTTATACATTCACTTTACTTTATAATTTGATACTTAAGCTCGAATACTTTTACCTCGATCTAGGAATTGCTTCTTGAAAAAAACAGAAAGTTAAAAGAAGAAAAGTCTTTAGTTGATGACCAAGACAAAGATTGGGAGGATGGCGGCTATGTCCAGCTAGACGAAAAAACAAGTAACACTGTTAAAGATCTAATCTCACAAAGGTATACACAATTTCTGCTATTATATTTGTAATACTATTTATTTTAATTTAATGATCATAAAACCTATTATATCCTTCTTGTTTTCAATAGTGAAAAAATTGAGCGAGTATGTAAAGAACGTATTTTTGAAGAGGAAATAACTGAAAGGGAGATGGACATCATCAACCAGAGAGTCGCTCTTCAACAAAAACAGGTATTTAGAAATAGCTTTAATTATGTGAATATATTCTAGCTTAAATTGCGTTATTGTTAATTTTATTTGATTCCGTGTATTTAGTTCGCAGAATTTGAGAGACGCGAGTTTTCAGTAAAGTCAAATAAAATCCGCAGTATATTTGAAAATTTGAATGATGAAGAGATATCTCTAACTTTAAAAAAAACAAGAAATAACGAGGATGAGGCCATTATAAAGCTGTCATCGCCTGGTTTCTTGTACGAAATTAGAAAAGAGATCGCGAAAGAACATGAAGCCGAAGTAACTGACGACGTCATGAATGAAATCCAGCTTAAAAAGTATGAAGAACTACTAAAAAAGAGAACAAATATCCAAAAGAAGTCTACTACTGGAGAAGTAAAAAAAAAGTACCATACCGTCGGTAGACTCCCTCTAGACAAGGCTCTTGAGCAATTAAGAAAGCATACAAACAGCACTGAGTCTGGCGATTGGTCAAAAAATAAAAATGTAAACCTGGCAGAAGCAATGAAAGGTTGGTCAACGGCTAGAATCAATGCGTTTAAAGCTATCAAGACTAAACCAAACACTTACTACTACAGATTCAATGCGCCCGGCGAGGTTCAAAGGGTCGGACAGTGGGATGAAACTGAAAAGCGTTTATTCCATGCTAGACTTAAAGAAATCGGCGCCAATGGTCAATGGGGCATATTCAGCATGACAATCCCAGGCCGTGTTGGATACCAATGCTCAAATTATTATAGGTTTTTGATAGAGAATCACAAACTAAAAGATCCAAACTACGTTCTTGACAAAAAGGGTAAGGCCCACTACTTGTTTTCAACAAAGAAAGTCAACCCTGATGGAACTGTTGTCAAGGAGTTTAGAACTCACAACAAAGTACCTAGATCAAATAAGGGCAGATCAAAAAAGAACAAGTATCTAACCTCAGAAGATAGCATGTCTGACTACAACTCTGAGAAATCCAATAGCGGGTCAGGATCAGGCTACACGCATCAGAGCAATAGGTACAAGGGTGCAGGCGCAAGAGGCAGCGGATACAAGCGCAAGCATCAGTCCGAGTCCGACGACGAAATAAGGGCAAACGATGTTTCGCTAACTGATGATAGCGAATTCGATCGCGAGATAAGAAATAACAGTGGTAGCGACAAGGAGTACTACGAATCCAAGTCACGGCGATCATCTGCTCGATCAGGCACGCGATCGCGAAATAGAACGTACACGTCTGATTCAGGGCGCAGCAGTTCAACGGCGGAGCAAGTTCATGGCAGAGATACGCTTGATGGAAGAAGAAATGGTGCGAAAAAAACAAGCGCCGAATATTACCAAGATGACGACTATTTTGGTGGTGGCGGTATTGCGAACGACGGCTACGACAGCAACTACAACCCAAACAACCCACTGCCAGATTTTGTTGATCCGATAACGCTGGAAAAAGTATCTAAACCTGCGATTTCGCCATATGGCCACGTCATGGACTACGACAGCTGGATCAGGTGCTTGATGTTCCCGCCCGATGGAAGCCAGAAGAATATTTGTCCGCTAACTAAAAATCCTCTTACTAAGCGCGAGCTCGTTATATTAACACACGACAACATCAACGAATATAGGTTTAAAATCGTTAACATTTGAAAAGATGTTTTTAATTTTTTTGAGTTACTTTAAACTTTTTTCCATTATCTCATGATAAAAATAACAGTAAACTTAAATGAAAATTAAAAAAAAAAAAAAAGCTAATAAATAATTACAATTTAACATTTCTAAAAAAAATATTTCATTATTACAACTTGATCTGATCTTTTTCCGCTTAAACAATCTTTATTGTCGAGATAGTAATAAAAATTTTTTTAAATCAATACTATTCTTGCAGGAAAAAAAATTTGATTTAGGATTACCAATAAAAATTTGTGCCTCATCCACAAAACTCTTTTTTTTTACTCTATCACCAGTATGTATTTTATAATGGAGGTGTTTAACATAAACATCAGTTACATCATAAAATTAAACTGTAGATAATTCATTATGCCACATTTCCTTCCTTAATTCTTATCCTGTTAGTAATAAGCAAGACATAAAAAGGATGATAATGGCAGTTTGTTAGCTCAGCTATTTTTTTTTTTTAGTTTGGTGGGATATTATATCATTAGGCTAGTTTTAAGGCTATAAATACAATTTTTAATTAAGATAAAAAAAAAAAAGCGAGTATGTGTGTGTGACATCTAAGATTGTGGACGGGGGGAGGAGGGTGTGCTTGAGATAAGGGATAAATGAGAAACTAAAAAAAAAGAAGCAGTTTCAAAAGATCAGTTTCAAGTTGTTCCATGGCCCGAAATCGTACGAGTTCTTGAGGAATTTGCGGTCGGTGATGAGCAGTTTTGGCCGCGTATCCAGCTCCTGGTCATCGATTTCGATGACTTCGAGTTTACCAACTAGGGATTCAAAGTCTTGCTGTTTTGATCCGGCAGGGTAAACGGCGAACAGGACTTTATCGTCGATGGCGGCGTGGAGGTTGCTCCATTTTTCGACTTCGTTGGTGGTCATTCCGGATAGGATGAGAGAAATTTGGTAGATGAAGAAGAATAGGAGGATCGGAGATACCAAGAGAAGGAAAAGGGCGAGGCCTGACATTAGTGTGTTGCTGAAAATAAAAGCCTTCAGAAGTTTTTTTTTTTTATCAATAAAAGTAATGAAAATCTTATAAGTATTTTAATTAACTTGAAGTAAATATTTATAAGCGTAGCAGAAAAGCAATTGGAGTAGCTGTGATAAAAAAGCATAGAAAACAGTTTACCTCAAAAAAGTTTATAATGGATTTGGGTTTAAGTAGTGATAAATTGAGAATTAATTCAGCGTATTTTAATGGCGAGTTTGTTTTAAATAACAGAAACTGGCTGTAGAAGATGATGATAGAAGAAGAGATGACGAGGAGATAGAGCGAGACGATAAATGTTAAGAACAGACCATAGTTATTAATTCCGATACAGTTATTGAACCAAATACAGTGGTGGTCAAACATGGAAACACATTTATTGCACATACTGCAGTGCTTGGATCTCGCAGGCCTAAATTATTTATTTTTGTTTTAAATAAGTATTTACGGGGTGTTTTTTTAGATAATATGGGGGAAATAAGTGGATTTAACACGAAAAAGCATGAAAATATGGCATACTTTTTTAATAAGCAAGTTCTGCATGTTTCAGGGAAGAAGATGACGTAGTCATAGTCAAACAGTCGCAAGGCATGTTTGATGTTTTGTTTATTTATAGTTCCAGGATCAGATAGGCAAGTTTTGAAGTATATGTACAAGTTAAAAATAACCTGAATCCACATTGAAAGCCTTTCGGAAAAGAAAAAAAAAGTAGCTTGTTAACTTTAGGCTAAATAGAAGGGTTAACTTGGTAGATATGGGAACGGGTTTTACACGAATAAAGGGTTAATTTTCGATTCAAATACTTTTTGTTGTACATGGTAAACATAAGTATATAAAGATGCGCCAAATAATGATAAAAAGAATATCTAATGCAGGTATTTAGGTAGAATAGGTATGAATTAGCGCAGTGAGCGACAAAATATTGATAGGGTTATTGGTGGATAAATAGCGTGTAAGAGGGCTAGATTGTTAAAAATAGAAAAAAAAGAGCTGTTAGTGGAAAGTTACCTGTACAAAAGGATTAGCTTTATAAAAAGTGAAGTTGTAAAATCTAGTTAAGATACTGGCGCCATGAATCCCAAGTAATTTTCTTGATGTTCTCCTATATAACAATAATACAAAAATTATGAATCAGAAGCAGGATTTTTAAGTTAAATCAATATAACAGCCTCATTTTTATAACTTGATTGAGTCTGAAGTAAAAATAAGCAGGTGTGAGTAAATCTAACTTAAAAACGGTTGGGAGTCCAGAGTTTAAAAATGCGTAGACGTTTTCTATACCCGTACCTCTATGAAAAAAAAGGCAATATAGTTCAGAATAGAATTAAGTAGATATGTTGCTAGTTCAAAATATGCTTAAATGGGTGTGGGAGAATAAAACAGAGATAAGAGGGAAGCGATACCTCAGGAAATGAGCTCTTCCGAAAAGCATGATGAATATGTATGAGAAAGTGAAAAGAAAAAATATTGGAACGACGTATTCGAAAAGCTATATATATATATAAGCAGAATTTAAGTTAAAGAAATGTTTAGGGCGAAATAAGCGAAGTAGATTAACTGCAACATGTAGCGATTGTGTGTTAAATGAAAATGTCTAAATTATCGTGAAAGAACGATACAAAATAGTAATTACCATCTTTTTTTTTTGTGTTGATGATGAAATAGTTGGATTGGTTTTATTTTTTCGATATTAGCCTGTTGTAGTTCAATGTGTATTCGATTTGGAACGCGAAGAGAAAAGGGGAAAGGGGAAAGAGAAAGAAAGAGAATGGCCAAATGAATCAACTATAAATGCGAATGTTATGAGTTAGTTAAAAGCTTTTTGTGTGGAAAAAAAAAAGTCTCGAGAAATGACACTTATAGATTATTAAGATTATTTAGAATAGATTAAATAGAGAGTGTGTGATTTGATTGGACAGAATTTATATTAATTAAAATTGTGAAGTTTTTTGAAATATTATAGCTATATAATCTTATATTAATGGATATTGTGAAATAAAAAGACGGAAATGATTTTATAAGAAATAGGAATGAAATTATGTACAATTATAAAGATTTTAGAGAACTAATTAGAAGCAATTTGAAGGATTAAAGTATTTGATGATAGGTGATCATCACAAATGTAATTGAGAGGGGCAAGAGTCAAAAAGAGTGGATAAAAATACAGTGATGTTAGTTGAATGGCACAGCCAATAATGTGCATAAGTAAGAGCTGGTTTTAATGTTTTAGTTGATTAGGAAGGAGACAGAAATCTTTGAGATGCTCTTATGACTAATAGGCGAGGAATTGTAGGGTTTGGAAAGGGTAGGTAAGGAGCCAGAATTAGGAACAGAGTTTATGTGATTGTAGTAATTATTGTAGGAAGGATCAGAGGGTTGCTTGAACTGATTAAGGCCGTAGACTGTGGGTAGGGAAGTGTTGGATTGGGAAGTGTAGCTTCGGTGTTCTGGCATAGAATAATTATTGGCGTTGTGATATCTGTCAGGGTATATACCAGTATGATCTGACAGGGATTCAGACGCGAGTCCGTGCAAACACGTTGCGGGAGATGAGTCAAAATGGGTGAGGCGAGGGCTTGCTCCATAAGCCGAGGAACCAGGAGTCCTGATACTAGATATGCTTTCGCGCGAGGGCGAGACAGAAGCATGGGCTGGCACGTTGGAGTGAGGTTGAGCGGCTAAATGTATGGGATCTGCTGTGATTCGAGGCTTGATCAAATTGCTAGAGGGCGTGTAACCAATTGACGAGTGAACAAAACTATTTTCTGGACAGAAATAATGTATGTGGCCAATGGAAGAACCCCTCATAGGTTTTGATAGTGATGATTTGGCTGGTGTGACTCTGTACCTTGTCGAGCGGCGGTACTCGCATAATTCTCCCCTTCTTTTACAGTTAGAACAGCTTGGTTTCAGACTGTCGCATTTAACTTTGCGTTTCTGGCAGCACATACATGTGTTGAGAACTGCCAGATCCTTATCTTTTGCGTGTTGCTTTGCGGCAATGTATTTTTTTAGTGATACCTTCCTTGTGTCAGAAGAACTCATTGTTAATTAATATGATCTATTTTATTTTTTAGAGTTGAAGATAACTCTTTTTGGAAAAAGTTCAAAATATTTTTATTTTGGGAGAATATAACAACTTCGTATTATTAGGCAGACCAATATAACAGAAATGGCTTGCTGTAGTGAAAAAGGGCTAGTGTTTTTGAATAATTAAAAAGTATATATGAATAGTAAGATTATAGTATTTTAGTATGAGGTATAAAGCGTTTATAGTTACTGAGAGAAAAAAAAAACAGAACAAGCTCCTATAGTTTATAAATAAGGATAAGCTGGAATGTAAGATTAATATAAGGTAGTATTTGGAGTAAGGTCTAATATCTGAAATGAGTAGTAGGTATAGCGATTTAGATCTAGTAAGTGCATTGAGTGTTTATTATATATATATATATCAGTAGGCGTGCTTGTCAGATCTAATGTGTTGGTTATATATAATTTATATCTAATTCAGATAGTAATTTTGAAATTCCATTTAAAGATGAATAAGGTCAAAAAAATAATCGGTGCGAATTGCAACTAAATAACAATTAGTAATATTCAACGTAAATTCAATTCTTATACCAAACCTGTATTTTAATCTTATCCAATGGCTGCATGATATTTAGAGATTGTTATTTTAATGTAGAGCATTATTAGCAATTCAGATTCTATTTTTTGTGGACAGCTCAAAAGCAGTTTACAGTGCAGTATTAAAATTAATACACTATACTTGATTGGGCGCTCCAACAAAATCAGCTAATAATACCAATATATATTCATTGGATGTTGTAAGGATTATTTGAGACACTTAGTATTCTACGATAATTGGCCTGTAGATGGATTCTTCCGACCTATATTTTGGACACTATTTATCCGCCAATAAACACGCTTAGTGAACTGCTTATAGTTGATATACAATGTTAGCTCTGTCCAATGGCAAAAAAGACTCACGGATGATTTTTGAATCAAAAATTTTTAGTTGTTACACAAATATTGTGAAATTACATACATATTCAATCAGTCGATGCCTATTGGCAGAGCAAATCTCAATTTTCATCTATGTGTAAATATAGATTGTACTGAATACGTAAATCATTAATAAATCTGCCAGTGGCAAAAATAGCTCATATTTCGTTTTTTTCTCTATTTATCTTTTATAGTACGTACGTCACTTATTTAGAAATTCTCAGTACTACTCAAAGACTAAGAGAAGCTGGTATTATCCAATGATCGCACTGTATTTGCAGTATGTGTATTCGCCCCGAGGTAACTAATTGGCCAAGACATCTTTGCTATTTATTGCTTCTGTACAAATCAGTTTGCTCATTTCTATACACACATTAGAAATAAAACCAAGTAGCTAAGGTCTATTGGCGCACTATCATTCAACCGATTATTAAATATCACTATTGGCCCTGTCAGCTGAACACCTGTTCTGTCAAACTTTTTTAACTTTTTTTTTATTTCATTCATCTCCTGTACCTTATCACCTGCTAAAAATCCCTACTATAGTAAGCTTTTAAATCATGGCCCTCTATTTGCTGCTTGATTTCTGTGAGCCAATACATCATGCACTCTCACAGTTTAACCCTTTCACAGGCTATTGACTACTTTTGGTCTGCCAAATATAGCCAACTGTGTTCAATAAAAATACTTTAATTCCTGGGCTATAAGAATTATTGGTTTATAGTTGATTAATAGCTAATAGTAATTATACATATAAATCATAAACGAATCATAAATTTGATTTTTTCAAAGGGTTTTGGATGGTAAAAGGTTAACTGATAGAGGCCCATTTATAGTGCAAAACTCATTCAAGCTAACTTCAAGTCGCTAAGAATTCCTTTTTGCCTTGCAATGATCCGCTATTTCATTGGGTATAGATCTCCACATTCATTCTCTGGCTTATTAACTATTTCACAGCCAGAATACTGTTTATGACCTGCCATATCTAGTAAATTAGTTACAATATAAATAATATAATTCCGAGGCTCAATCATTTATTGGTATATATCAGAGTTACTTCAAATTTTAAATTAGCTTTGAAACCCATCAACGTATCAATAAATTAAATTTTTTATCCCTTTATCTGGTGGTAGGCTATTTTTGGTCTATCAAATATAGTTACTCTTTTCAATGGCGGTAGACTATTTTTGATCCTCTAAATATAGACAATTATGATAAATTAAAACACTTTAATACAGAGGCTTCAATAAATATTGGTACATTTTAAAATAAAAACAAATAATAAGTCTGTTTTTAAACCTTAAACGAATCATAAGATTCATTTTTTCAAAAAGTGTTTGACGGGAAAGGGCTAATAGAGAGCGTTCCACTCCTCAAACAAATGTACCAAATATGCTATTAATCCTTTCCCGTCCAACACTTTTTGAAAAAATGAATCTTATGATTCGTTTAAGGTTTAAAAGTAAATTTATGATTTGCTTATATTTAGCAAAATACCAATAATTCTTTTAAGGCTCGGAGTTAAATAATTTTTCATAAAATAGTTAGCTATATTTTGCAGTTCTAAAATTTTCTAATTCCCGTGAAAGGGTAAACGAAATAAAGTTTACAAATCCCTAAACTCCGCAGCTTTGCAAGCTTTACACATTATAAATCAATTGTATATTTGCTATTTCAAAGTTCTTTTATTGCTTACTATAAAGCAAATAGCAACTTTTACTATTACTTTGCTTTACTAAAATCGCCCATCCATTTTAACTTTTAAAATTTTAAGGCCTTGAAAATAATCGCTGTAAAGTAAAAGAGGCTTGGAATAATTATTTATTTTATTACGCACCTTTGATTCCAATCTCTTCCTTCATCATATCATGAATTACATCCTTTATTGCCGTACATAGTAACTAGTTATGTATTGCTTATGTTTTCCTCAGTATAAACCAATACGCCTTTTTTTATAATTCGGGAACGCTAAAAGTAACACTCAAGCACGAAGCACGTAACAATTAATAATCAACGTACCCCTGAAATGTATTGTGTTTATTAATATAAATCAAATAATTTGCACTAAATTGATCGACTCGTTAAAATATATACTATCTAGTAAAATAAATCATAAAAGTAAATTCCATCCAATTTGCCTGACTAAGCATTTTAAAGCTCATATTCCGTTGTAAGTACGTCTAATTTTTTCATAAAAACCCAATTGTAAACTATTTCTAATTAAGCATGCCTTGATTTTTATGACCGAACTGTTTATTTAGCACTGATATCGAACTTCTTTATCTATTTGGTGATTACATTTATGCTCATTAAGATCTGTATGAATCTGTAATTAGAAAATGTAATGCTTTCTAATCCTAAGAAGTGGGTGTGTGCTTAAACAATAAAAGTCTATTGGATTGAAATGTATTTTTTAATTAGAGCAGTCTCAACAAAGGCCCCAGTTTTAATAAGTTGATTGTTGGGTAACTAACCGCTGCTAAAAACCAAAAGCCCCCCAACATATCTACCCAATAAAATTTTTTATAGATGATCCTGTGAACTGATATGCAACCTTAAAGCAAAGGTGCAATTGGCAGCTCCATTTACACAAAAATAACTAATAATCCAGCTAAAAATTATCGAGATTCAAATAGTAAAGCTGAATATAGCTTATTATTTGCTTATAAAAAACATATCTTGCGACTAAAATGGAACGCTGACATTAGCACACTATTTGCAGATAATTAATTAGAACGCAACAACTATATACTTCTTTCTAGTGACTCGCTTATAAACTGTACAATTAATATAGCTTTTAGAAAAGGCGCTATTACACAAATCTACGTAGTATATTGCATTATTTTCCCCTTTATTCCGGTACTCTGTTATCCAATACAAACAACACGCATATTCCTTCTCTATATATAAATAGTCCAAGTCGTTATAACATTTTATTTCAACGATTTATAACAGGTATACACCCTTCTTTGTAAAAATAAAATGACAAATGAGTTACCAAAACAACGAGTATCCGTATAACAATAATTATCAGTGTAAACAATATAAAAATCCGCAGTACTTAGATGACTCTGCATATTCGAACGATCCTAACCTCATACCCCAAAATCTAACAATGTAATGTACTATTCATCTGCTCCCTCTGATTATCTCATCTTTATCTAAATCTTCATTTTTTATTTAAGCTTTTTGCTGATTAATTAACTTGAACGATAATTTCTTAATAGGCCTGATGTAAATTTGTACAAAAACACACCTTTGGAAATAACCCAAAATGAATCTTACCCTATTGACTCGAGCTATACCAATCCTAGAAATAGCTATCCCAATGACTCGCCTAAAAATGATTTTAGCCAAGATCGAGGACTTCAATATCAAGGAAACGATCCTATTTCAAATAATAGTAACCAGTACTCCAGCTCACAAATCTCAAATCCTGACACTCAACCGGATAATCCATATAATCACAGCTACTCCCAGCCAAATGAAAACTATAACGGGTATGAAAACTCTTTCACAACGAATGAGCAGACTTCTTACCAATATCAATACAACGACAATAGAGCCTATGTTCAAGATAACCAGTACAACCAACAGAACTACTCACAAACCCAAAATTATAATTATCAGTACCAAAGCAACAATTACAGCTACTCAGCTGAATATAATGGCAGTTTAGACAAGTCAGCCATTGTTACTAGTATCAATAATAACCAAAGCAATTATAATGGTTATGAAAATCAAGGAAATTATAACGGCTACCAGAATCAGGGAAGTTACAACGGCTATCAGAATCAGGGAAGTTACAACAGCTACCAGAATCAGGGAAGTTACAACGGCTATCAGAACCAGAGCAATCATAATGGCTATCAGGATCAGAGCAATTATAATGGCTATGAGAATCAGGGTAATTATAATGGCCACTTGAGTCAGGGAAGTTATGGCAACGACGTGCCTGACAATCAATACAACACTTATAAGGACAGCCAAAATTACTTAAGCCAACCAGACCAATATGGTAGTCAGTATGGGTCGTATAAAGGCAGCAGTATGGGTGACTGGGGCATGGCCCCACCTGTCAATTCGTACGTCCAACCAGTTGCGTATAACGAAATAAATTATCATGGTATGCAATTCCCTGAATTTCAAAAACCCGCTCAATCGCCCAGTGAATATCAAACTGACCCAAATTTTTCAGGTAATGTCCCGTACCACGAAAATGTTCCCCAATATTTACAGAATTATTGCTCGAATTTACAGCTCTCGAATTGCAATGGAAGAAAAAGAGCTTTACTCATCGGAATAAACTACATCAACACCAAATACCGTTTAAAAGGTATTTCCCTCTTTTATTTTTTACTCAAAATCACTCAATTTCTCACCTTGATATTTCTTCCATATAGGTTGCATTAACGATGTCCATAGAATGAAAAAGTTCATTATGGAACATTTCGAATTCAAAGAAGCTGATATGGTTATCTTAACTGATGATCAAAAGAACCCCAACCGATTACCCACTAGAGAAAATATCCTAAAAGCCATGAAATGGCTAGTCCATGATGCCCAACCAAACGACTCCTTCTTTTTCCATTTCTCTGGTCACGGAAGCAGAGTACTCAATTTATATAACATTCTAATTCAATATCAACGCACTTCTGCCTTTTACCTTTATATATTTTCATATTTATTAATATCTTATTAACCCAATTTACTTTTATACTATTGAAGATTGAGAGTACAACAGGAGACGAAATTGATGGACAAGATGATACTATCTGCCCTTTGGACTTTGAAGAAAACGGCCAAATTATCGATGATGTACTCATTTCTTTACTTATATTTAAACTTTTAGCCACCCTTTTACTTGAATTTTTTATTTTCGTTTTTTAATAGGACATGAACGCGATTATGGTTCGTCCTTTACCCGCAGGAAGTCGTTTAACAGCTATTTATGATTGCTGCCATTCCGCTTCTGCTCTTTCCCTCCCATTCAAATATGGCACAAACGGCAAACTAAAATACGACACTGGACTCAAAGTTGCTGGCTCGTCCATTAAGGATGCTGGTTTGGCCTACTTGAAAGGAGACATCGAATCTGCGCTTGGCGGTTTGACCTTATCTGTAAGGTCATTGATTTCCGGTGACCAGCTGATAGAAAAGGCCAGAAACGAAAAATCATCTATTGGCGATGTAATTATGTTTTCGGGATGCAAGGATACCCAAACTTCTGCCGACGCAAAAGAGGACCTTAGTTTCACTGGTGCTATGTCTTGGGCGCTTACAAGTAGCTTGTATGAAAATCCGCACCAGACATATGTACAGCTCTTGAAAGATATAAGAGCAAGGCTTGCTGAGAAGTACACGCAGCTACCACAACTTAGCACGGGTAGACTCATGGATATGGATACCATATTTATTATGTAAACTTACATGGGCTCTATATTGACCCTTTACTACATTAATATCAAAAAAACCGACAAATTAAATATTCCTTTAATTAAAAACAAGCCTGGCGAATCATACTACCACTATTAATATATTTAACCAAACGTTGAATGGTACGCTTTTTTATTTTATTTTACACTTATTGTAGACTATGGTTTAAAAAAAAACCAAACTTTTCTTCAATCTGCATAGCCAAAACCTTCAACTCCACCTGCCAATTTAACGGCTTTGATATCTATTATGGAACTTTCGTACATTATATAAATTCACATTGATATCATATTGCTATAATCATTTTTTTATCCAAATTCAGAATCACTCCATTGTTCAATAAAAAAAAACTAATCCATATATTTTAACCTTGATTTTACAATTAAAAATATTAAAGTATCTATATAAAAAAATTAATCGTGTGAAATTGCTTATATTTTCGTTATCTAGAAAACTATTGTTTCAGCTGAGGGCATTATTCATACTTTCTTTGTGATTGAAAATAGCTATGGATAACTGGGCAGTATAGCTAGGCCATTCTATTCGTACAGTTAATAATGGGTTTATTATAAAATTTATATGGGTATAATATATACATTTCACAAGTGTAAAAAAAAATCTAAGAATAATGCGACTCTTAAAACACTAATGAGCTAGATTCGATTAGCGTGTTTTAATTTTTTCTTATTGTTTTACCGCTCGCGTTATCCAAGCTCCTAGTATCATTTCTTTAATTATTTAATGTATTTAAAGTTCGGTTTCCGTGTAATTAACGCGGCTGACTAAATTTAGTGGGCAGTAGCTAAGAAAAGGCAGCTGAGCATCAGTACTGAAATGAAAAGCTTGTTTACTGAGAGCTTTCCCATTGAGCCATTTGGATTTATAAATGGATCTTGGCCAACTATAAATCCTCCTGTTGTGGTATTGTAGCATGCATAACCTCTTGTATTTGGGTCACGAATAACTGTATAGGTAGTCGAATCTGGGCCACAATCAGCTGTCAAGTATTTCATGTCATTGACCTCCCTGAAAGATGTTATTTCCCCGTTAGGGCATACTTTCATTGTAGCATTCACGCATGTAAAATCGTCCATTGTTAATTTGTTTTCTGTTTAGATAGTAAAGCTCTTTTAAAGCGAAATATTAAATTACTTGTAATACTTTTTACTGTTTTATGGGTTTTATTTGCTTTGTTTAGCCTTATATACTCACAAATTAGCCATATTTATTTAGGGTGAAACTTTGACAAAGAAAATAAATAATAAATCATTAGTGAAACTCACTTTTCTGATTTTAAGGGCAAATTTTCTTTACAAAGTGTGCATAGTCGTTTATTTGCTGACATTCGATTTTTACTAAAGGGTGTATTAGCCGCTGATTTTCTTTTAGGAATCAAATGCGAGTTTACTTCTAGATCTAATTTACCAAAAACGCTGCACAATTGGCGCTTATTTTCTATATTTTTTATTGGAATGTTTTGATGATTTTTTTTTTTTTGCTTTTTGGGCGTATAGGAACGCTCTAAATAAATCAGCTCTTTTTAACAAACAAATTAAAATCATCTATCCATTTAAAACTATGTGTATCCTGCACTCTTTCTGTTATTCGCTGATAGTTTATATTCTAATGATCCATTTGCTCGCAAATGCTAGGGTGCCAATACATCTTCTGGTTTGGATATTCTACTATTTTCTCTGCGCATTGTTGGCTGGAATTGGCTATCCAAAATCATCGAATACCCCTGAAAAGTCATCAATAAAAAATAATAAATCGACGCAAATCTCATCTATTTCCCAATTTCAGTCTACGCTATATCTCATTTGATCCAATTGGTTAGTCTGGTCAGATGATTGCTGAATATCATGACTGTAACTGGCCCATCATCCCAAAAAACGCTTATTAAATAAAAATACATATAGTCACGCGTTTTGGCCGAAATTAAAGATCGCCTCCCAAAATCTTTCGCTTTTTTAATAGCACATCGAGCTGAGAGCAAAATATAATTGGCAACAAATCTCTACTTGTACTAACTCAGGAATTCCCCATTATTTTTCTCTTTTACAGAAGCTAGATTGCAATTTTCTTCGTTTGATATACCTTTAATTCGACAAAAATCATAAAATAGCCCGCCTGCAAAAGCATATAATTTTGGTCCGCTATCATCCCCCAAAATTATACTCAATTTTAAATTCAACTCTAAAACGTATCAGAGATACTCTATAATGAAGGCAGCTTCAAGATGTGACATTACTTCAAGAGGGAATTTTTCTGTTGAAGCTTCCCTAATAAACAGCTTCGTCTATATTAGCAAACTATATTAGGAGGTAGTGTCTAATAGGTTACCTGATTCA
>LSSN01005914.1:0-10033 GCA_001970855.1 Smittium culicis | reverse complement strand
ATTTTTAGTGCTGTCAGCACATCAGACCGTCTCAGGAAGCTGTATGAAGCGTATACAACCTTCCTGACCTTGTTCTCGTTGTTCTTGATAGTCACAGATACATCCCAATTGCTATTCATAACATAGCCCAATTAAGTGTACTGGTAAGTGGAGTTGAATTTTTTGGCCCTTCAGGGTCATATCAGTGGTTAACTCCCCGCTTATCGTCATTATCCTGGACTTATAGGCATTCACAGCAATTTCCCAAGTGTCCGACCATTTGGTTATGGTATCCAGAACGACATATAGATCATCTAATGATATGCGTTATTTCAAGAAATTGAAATCAATTAGCAGCTCAGGTATTTTGGCAGTTAATATAGAGACAACATTAGTATTTTGACGATACGATTATATAATCAACATAATTTATGTTATTGAAAAAACCATTTCAATTCGTCTATATGTTAATGATTTCCCACATTATTCGCGAGAAATAATTTATAAAGATTTTGAATCACAATGATAACTTGTATCACATTTCGATTTACGCCTGCTTACAGAAAATTTAGTTTATTTGATCTCTTGAAATTTTATTTTACGAAAACTCGCAATTATCGCAAATCTCTACTATTTTAATTAAAATCATTTTTTTGAAGCGCGAATGGCTATGTTTCATTGACCTAATGATAGCAGGTCTCATACAAATAGATATTTACATGTAAAGTTATTAAATTAATATGAATATTAAATATAGTTGAAGCAAGAAATAATATTTTAATTTTATTTTAATCATTTTAGAATTTATTATTCTAAAGTATAATGGTATACAATATGGCTAACGGAATGATTAAATTTTTTTGCTCAATTTTTGTTTCATTGAGTTTTAAATCCATAATTCTATAACGTGTAAAATATAAAGTGAGAAAACAAACTGATTGGTTTATTTTGAATAATTTTTATATAATTTTTTTGGATTTATGTCTTAGTGGGTTATTTCTAATAGCTAAAAATGAATAATAACCCAATGATTTCAATTTTCTATTCATATTATATATTATATCATCTTGATTTAATAGGAAAAGCGTTAGTTTTTTCTGAAAGAAAATTCTCTTTGATAATTTTTCTAAGGCAGATCTTCGATAGTAATTAATCTTATATTTTATCAATTAGCTTTTAGCTTATTTCATATACTTTATAAATATATACTTTAAACGTTTTCAATATCAGTTCACAGAATTTTGAGGGGAATTTTGCTTTTTAAAACTGCAAATTATTTTGTATAAAAGGTGTGGGTTTTATCAAAATTTTGAGAATCATCATCCCAGAAATTAATAAAATAACAAAATAAATCCAAGACCAAAATCTCATAACTTTAAAATTTCCAATCTTTATAACTTTTCTCATTTCATGAACCCAAAAAAATCTTATTGTATAAAATCTAGATGGAAAAATGGGATAATCTATGAAATTTATATTTTTAGAGTAAAAGTTGTGAAATTCTACTGAAATACATCAGTGTTCTTTTTTTCTGATCTATTTAATAATATTTCTATTAATCATCAAAAAATCTAGTCTATCATCTAGTCCCGTCAGAGTTAATATATATTATTAATCGAATTAGCTTTTATTCACCTACATTCACCTACATTTTATTATTACATTACGAGATATTCCACTAGAAAAACAGTAAAAGTGATAGGTAATTACTTATTTAGATTACTATAATTATTATCAATAAATAAATTACTTTTAATTTTAGTTATTATTAAGGTTTATTTTTATTTCGTTCTAAAATGTTTCTGTATAAAAATTAAATCTGTATAGAAAATTAAAAAATTGTTCAAGATAGTAGAATGATTATTTTTTTAATATTTTTTTTATGGATTTTTATTTTGTTTTTTAAATATTTATAATTTTTCATAACAAAATCCTATATACCAGTTACGCGAATTAATTCATAATTTCAGTTTAGTCTAAACTTCTATTATTTAAACAACTGAACAGGATTTTAACTCCTTTATTTAAATTGTCGATAGACATGATTACAACATTACTGCTTAAACTTACTTATACTAGTCAAATATATAGATATCATTAAAAAGTGATAAAAGGGATTAATACTAACTCTGCGGAACTGGATAATAAAAAAATAACATAAAGCAGAAACTACCACTGATAGCAGCACTTAATTACTGAATCTTTGAGTAAAATTTTCTCGTAAATGCGAAAAAAATTTTTTTTTTTTTAAATCTTAATTATCACGTTTAGCGAGGCTTATGTGTATCTTTTAAAATTATTTTAATAATAAATGATATAGCTAGATTTTTTTTAAATGTTATTAAGAATTTTGACCCCTAAGAAAAAAAATTTTCTACTGAAGTTATTTAATTATAGGTTATTATTGAATTATTGTTGCTTATCTTAAATAGATTCAAATATTGTTACGTATATGATTTATTTATATATAGCCAAATTGGCCCAATATATAATTTTTAATTAATTGAATTATTTTATTATGTTGATAAAAAAATATCATTGAATATACTAGTAGTACAAAAGGAAAATATCAAGTGTTAAAAGTCCACTTCTTATCATATCTGAACTTGTAAAAGTTTTTTAATTTTTTTTTTCTTTCGATCTTTTCACTAATTTTTTCTTTTGATGATTTTCTTTTGGTTTTTTATTTTGATACTTTTCTTTTTTATTATTCTTTTGATCGTTTCTTTTTTGCTTCTAGCTAAGCTAAAAGTAAAATTTTCTTATATATAAATTTTAAACAATAGTGTGAGATAATTTTGTATAATTATTATAAATTAGATTCAAATATAAATCCATTGGTGATTTACCACACTTAAAATTATTAAAAAATATATGTAAAGACAATAAAAAAATAGATTTAACGATGAATTAAAAAAAACAATATTTATATTCAAATTTTAATGATTAGAATCGATATTTTTAACCATATTTATCACATTTATATCCGATTCTCTGATAATTTTCAATATAAGTATTATTTTATGATTTTATTTCGCTTGAAAGAGATTTATTTGACCATAAAATCTATAAATTTGCACAAATTTAGCAGATTGGAATACTGTGATAAGATAATATAACCTTCATTGTTACATAAATAACATTTATAAATTATCAATGAAATGAAAAATCAACCTATGAATCGCTCCTTCTTAAAGCAGAAAATTTTTTTCCATATATATGTGAAAAAATATAGAATATTTCTGCATTTATGAAGGGGTATTATTTTCGGTATGTTCTTTCTTCCTAAGAAATATTGTTAGTTACGAATTTTTCAGTTCTTTTTGGATACGTTCTCTTTCAGGAGAGCATTATTTTCGGTAGTAATTATTACTAGATAATTTGAGTTAATTGGGGTAGAAATAAGATCTAAAGTTGTAACTAAAGAAAATAAAATTTTTTTATTTTTATTTAGCTTCATTTATTAATTATATTTATTAGAGTTTGTTTTAGATATACGAGCTTATCAAAGATATTGGATAAAGTTCGAAACTATGTACTGTGCGTATATATTTAATTTTTATAAGAATGTATTTAATTTAAATATAATTTCGTGATTTTGACATAAATATTATTCATCAATCTCTTGGTGCTCCTCTTCTTGATAACGACCCAATAATGGCTTAATAATTTCATTAATTTTATTTTTTCGGTTTTTTTTGCTTATTTCGAAGGCAAAATATTCTAATTTGAATCGCATCAAAATTTTATTTATTACAAATAAATTCTAGCTAAAGGTCACTCTTTTTAATCTATTTGATAAATAATCCTTATGAATCTTTATTTTAATACATTAGAATAGCTCAAATAAATTGAAATTACAGTAATCTATCAATAAAATTTACATAACAGATTTAAAATCAAAATTGCGATTACTTCCACACATTTATATTTATTTTAGATTATCAGATTATTTTTCTAAATGAAGGAATACTTTTATAGTGTATGAGAGTTAAATTTTTAAAATTTGCACAAATTTCAATTTAAAAACATAGCAATAAAAATGATAAATAAGTTTATATACAAGATAAATATAAGCAAAACTGAAATTATAATCTTATCTGCAGTGAATAAAAAGATTAAAAGTTATAAAACTAATAGCATAAGGTTGATGCAAAATTTTCCATTAATAAAGAATGTCCCATCTGTTGAATTTTCCAGATATTTCTATATAAGTATAGAAAAAATTTGAGATGAAAATCTAACTCGAAATTTTTTGATATACGAAAAGCTTGAATGGAAAATCTTTTTTCTTGAATTTCAAATTATACTTTCGACAAATTATTTGAGTTAATAATAAATCTCAGAATTTTTTATACTCAAACTAAATACTTTGGTATAAATCAAGTTGGCTCTAATATTTAGGATTTCTTTTATAAAAGATCAAATAATTTTTAAATAGTTTTAATATATGTCTTTCTAGCTTGCTTTTTTAATATTTACTCTAAAACTTATCTTTTATGATAGTTATCTGATAATATATCATGCACGAATAAAAATAGCAGAAACAGTATTATCCTAATTATAAAACAGGCTATTATTTTTACTAGTTATTAAAATTATTGTATAGTTAACTATTAAATTTAAAACAAGAGATATAGCTATTTTTATAGAGTAATTAAAATATTTTATTTTTAAAAATGGTTAAAATCGATAATCATTTAACTAAATGTGAAAATTATTTTGAAGCTAGCATTTTCTGGTAAAAATTTTTTCTAAACCGATTTTTATCGCTTATTCCAAGAATGTTGCAAAGCATAAAAAAGAAAAATTCTAACTAAAAGGGTTAATGTGATAAATGGAATTAAGTTAGCTGAATAACTGTGTCTGAAGGTGCCACAGTGACTGTAACGCTCAACGATTCGGTTGTTGTTTGAGTAATAGTAATAGACTCGGTTACTGTTTCAGATTGGGTAACTGTGACAGTATCAGACTCAGTTGCAGTTTCTGTAATTGTTGTGCTATTAGACTCTGTGGTTGTTTCGGTGGTGGTAATGTCGTTAGTCTCAGTAGTTGCTTCAATTAACGTGGTGGTATTAGTTTCAGTTGTTGTTTCAGTAATGGTATTAGATTCTGTATCAGTTAATGTGCCAAATTCAGTGGTAGTTTGGGTGATTGTGGAACTACTAGATTCAGTAGTTGTTTCAGTGACTGTAGTGCTACCAACTTCTGTGGAAGTTTCAGTGATAGTAAAGCTATTAGATTCTGTTTTTGTTTCGGTTATAGTAGTGCTATCTGTTTCTGTGTTAGTTGTGCTATCTGTGGTGGTTGTAGTTTCTGTGATTGTGGTGCTATCAGATTGAGTAGTCGTTTCGGTAACAGTAATGCTTTCCGATTCAGTTATTGTGCCTGTCACAGTTTCTATGCTGGTTAATAACAATGAACTGATTATAGCTTGGGTATCAGTTTCTGTAATAGTTAAGAATTTGTTCTCTGTAATTACTTGAGTGTTAATTATAGTGAAAAACTTTGTTTCTGCTGGTTTTTCGTTTGTTTGAATGTTTACCAAGCTAGTTATCGTTACTGTTACTGGTTCAACTTTCGAGTAAATCAATTCTGGGCGTTCCAATATATTTGAATCAAAGTTATCTGGTCGAGAACCCATATTTGGATAATGACCGTCGTTACCATCATAGTAATCTCTCTTAATCTTATTATAACCAAAATCGTTTCGAGAATCTGGTACTTTATACTGTAAATTTTCATTTTGAATATTTTTTCCTTCTTGCGAACCGGTGTAAATAGTGTTATAATTCTGCTTATTTTCCTCAAGTTTCTGGTTGATACTATTTTGCTCTTTTTCGCCATAAGGTTTGTAGCTTGCTATTTTTTGCTCTTTTAAGTTTGGATTTGCATTTTGTTTAAATCCATTATCATAATTGTGAAAATTTAAATCGTATCTATTTGAATTCCAATTTTTGTAGCTGTTGTTGGTGTCAGCCTGATTACCAAAGTATTCCTTATTATAATTATCAGATTTATTCCAGTCTCCGTTTACTGATAAAACAATAAAATCCAAGGAAAAAGCTGCTGTAACTAATTTGCTTATACTTATCTTCATTTTATCTTTTTAATTAATGATTTTAGGTTTAATTTTTTTGATGTGTTTTTTTTATAAATAATCATCTAAATATATTTTTATCAACTTATTTAGTTTCTTTTGGCCCATTTTATACTTTTCTGTTTATTTTACTTATCAAAAAAATAAATTTATATTAATTCTTATCGTATCCGTTTAATTGTTATCAGTAAGTTTATCTCTTAATATCTAAATAATCTTCGTTAGCTTGGTATTAATCAAGCGATTATAGATAAAATATCATCAATTTTCAAAAGTGGCTACAAATACATTTTTCTTTGATCACATCATATTGACATACTAAATTTTATCAGTATGGTAGTTTTATAAACAATACCAATCAAATAGTTTGCTATAAGATATTAAAGATTATTTGAATTATACTTCATAATTCATTTGTTAGTGATGTATTTTTAATTTTTAGTTATTGTAAAAAAAAAGTTGGCATTTTCATTATTATCATAGTTTTACATTAGAATCATGTTTAATGGAGAAATGAGATCATTGGTAAATATAATTTGCCCCAATAATACTCAAAAAGTAGGGAGGGAGGGGTTGAATATTATATCTGGTTTACCTTTTGCACTTATTAGGATTCTCAGTAAAATCATATTTTTTTAGAGTAAGTTGTATAAATGACATTTTTCGATCACTTATGATTTGTATTTTTTTTAATTGATGGCTGATTTTTAAATTTTAAGCTAGTTATCACCCTTCATCGATATCTTTTCGCAAATATTCTAGTACAGATTAAAAGCTTATTTCCCAGTTATTTATTTTTATTATAAAAAATTTCAAATGTAAAAGGCTAAAAAAATTACCAAAAAATTTTCTCTAATAGAAAAGCTCATAATAAAATTGAATATAAAAAAATACGTTTTTCTTATCTCATCAATATCGTGATTGAAGATAACTGATATGTGGCAGAATTTTTTATTTTTTGGCCTGAATATAATTTCAACTCATTTTGATAAAAGCTAGTATTTATTGCCGAGTAATAATCATTATTGATTGTTTGAATTCAACTTTATTTATATGTATTGAGTGTCTTTATCAGTTCTAATTAATTATTGTGGCACAAAAGCCCCTAAATTTTGGAAAATAAAAAATTTTAATTATAAAGGCGGTAAATATGATACAGCCACTTTATATTAAGAAATTTTTAGTTAAAGTTAATATATCCTAAATCCCATATAATTAATGATTAAAATAACTTTTTACACTTTATAGGTATTAATTATAGTCACTGTTTTAATTTTGCTATACAGATAAGAATATTTCTATAATACCTAGAGGTTAGATTTATTAATAATGTGGCCTATAAACGCTTAAATGTATTCTTGGCTATTCTTCGGCTTCTTTAAATTGCGGCGTTGTTATTTATAATCATGTATTGTATCACAGCAGATTTTTTTAATTTTAATAACTATATTGGAAATAGAAATGAATTTCCTAATTTTTATTTATTTTAACTTTTGGCGTTTTTAGTCTTCTTACCACATTTCATAGGCGGTATACTTTTTTTTTTGACCAAAATATATAGTTAACTGTGATGAATTTAAACACTTTAATTCAGAGAAACATATATTTACTGGAAATGTGTAGAATAGAGCCAAATGATATGCTTGTTAATAAATTAAAAACGAATCAAAAAATTCAATATTTTTAAGGATTTTGCGCGGGAAAGAGTTAGTTTATCAGCTAATATAATTAAAGGCGCCCAAATAAATAAATAGTTGACATTCCACGATGTAACTTTATTAGTTTTGACATTTTGTGAGATATCAGATAATATTATGATTTATTTTAATAAAAAATAAAAAAAATTACAATATTCAGATGATTTATAGATTAACTAATTTAGTTATTAAATAATATTAAAATTGGTTTTATCAAGTCACATAAAAAATAAAGATTATTTTAGCTTGGATCCAGTTAGCACGCATCTTTAGAGACATTAATTGCTAATAATTTAGATAAGAAAAATTCTAAATAGAGTTATTTGAGGAAATTTTTAATTTCTGGGGATTTTAAATGAACGATTATTAGTAAGAACTATACCACAGTAATGATAGTGACAGAGAAAAGGTAAAATCTATCAATAACCTTTTAAAAAAAATTCTTTTTTACGCATCTTGATCTTAAAAAGTGTATATATTAATAAATTAACCAAGTTTTCAGTAGCCTTGTTGAAATTACCCAGATAAGAATACTAAATTTATGAGGCCAGGTTTTTTAATGAGCCGATGTAAGTATTTTTGTTGACAATGGTCGTGGTGTTGGATTTTGAACATATTTGATAAACGTGCACAAATTTGGTAACGTAAAAATGTACTTTTAGCAAAAGGATAATCACAAAAAAATTTTTATAAACGCTTCTGATATGGTACCTGTGCGAAAGGAGTATACATGTTTTGCATTAAATACCAAGATTCCTTTATTTGTGATATAATCCAAGAATTTTAGAATACGTAAATAATATAAATCAAGAAGGTGGGAGGTTTAAAAAATATAATTTTTTCAAAAGGTATTGGTTTGAGATAATTGAATATGTGTTTATCTATTATTATTTTCAACTCTGAATAATGTGGATCTTGAAAAGGAGTATTAGCAACTATAGAGTGTTTAGTGTTAAGAAATTGCTATTACTTTGAATAGGTTTAACTATTTATATAGGTTTTAGCAGAGGCCTTTATTTTGGCTATTAGGCAACTTAAAATTTGAAAACTTGCCAAGCCAATAAAGTTCCTGATTTAGTTACACAGTTTCAGTTATTATTATTACCACATTAGCTATTAAGGAGTTATAGATAATAATTGGTCGAGTGCTGGCTTAAATTTATGGGCTAGTAATGAATCTGAAACTTATTGGCTACGCTTCAACTATAGATGATACTGTGCCAATAAATACATATAATTAAAATAAATAACCAATAGCTATCGATAATTTAATATGAGATAATCGCACCTATCACTGAGATGTAGAGTCCAAGCAATTTTATACACTGGCCAATGGACGGAGAGGTAAACAGACGAGAATCAGAAATGAAGGCAAGCCAAGCGAACAACACTTACTAAAAACAAAGCAAGTAGCAAATAATTAAAGCAAAAAATTCGTTTACTAAGAGTTGAGTCAGTAATAATAGTTTGTGCCGACAAGCTTCATAATCTTTGCCTCTCATTCTTATTTGGAAATTTAAAGCATTTACTTCATAGCCTTACATTCACTACCCTTAGTTTACTTATCCCTCATTATTAATAAGGGTATATACGAGTATCAGTCATCATTACCCACTTTCACTAACATTTACTCTGAAAACTTATTTCATCGACTTAGTTTTTACTATTTTAGTTCCAGAATTTCTAGATGTATATTATCTAAATGGAATCTCTTCAAATATCAAACGAGCCTGTAGATTCTATGGCTAACTCACATACAGATTCTGAAGTTTTTGAGTCTATTGATCTTGATTCTGATATTCCACAGGAATCTGCTGATAAAAAGAATTCGACTTTCCAAAACACCGAAATCTCATCTGAATCCACCTCAATCCAACTTCATTCAGAAAACCCTCTTCCGATTGCTTCTACTGACGTTGATGTAGACTCGACTATTGATTCCAAATTTCAAAATCTTCAAGCATCTACCATAACTGATGCTTCCTCTGCTGATGGCGACAATTGTGTTGTTTCTGCAGCGTCAATAAGTGATGACACTAAAAACGATTGTCTTCAGCAAAATAATGTAGAGCCAACTATTCATTTAAATGATGAACCTACTTCTCCCCAAGAAAATTCCTCTTACAGTCAGAACTCAAATAAAGTTGCTGTCTTACCCAGCTTAGTTTTTGTAGTCGCTTCAATGAAAAAGCTATTATCTTTAAAAGACGGCTTAAAGAGCGACGTCAAACCGTTACTCTCAAAGGGATTAGGTATA
>LSSN01005913.1:0-12799 GCA_001970855.1 Smittium culicis | reverse complement strand
TTTCCTCAAAACTCAAGGTCTCTCCGATTCGACCATTAACATTATCGTTTCCAACGAACGATCACTCAAGCGCAGATCTAGGTACCATTATACGCAGCAAAACTTTCTAGAATGGAACTTAAACAATAACCAATCTTCAGATATTCTGCCCGGCCACGTTGTTAATTATTTAGCTCATCTTTTCACAACAAGAAAACTCAGCGCTAACATCACAAAATCTTTTAAATCTGCAATTTTAAATTTAGTAGCAGACCCAAGGACCATGGAGAATTCCCACTGCATGAGGTAATTCTTGAAAGCGATAGAAGAGACTGAGATTAAATCATCTGTTAACCCAGTTATCAACATAACACCAGTAATAGAAAAATTACATGAATGGGTTGAGAATAGTAAACTGGATATTATGAAGCTCACAACCAAGTGCTGATGCGTATTAGATCTCTGCGAATTTCTTAGGGCTAGAGATATCCATCGCATCGACGATGCGAGGACTACAATAATCAATGGGACACTAAATATAGTGATTATTGCGCCAAAATAAAAAAGAAAGGATCAAAAAATCGAACGACCGTGCGAAATAAACAGTCACCCAAACCCAATAAAATGCTCGGTAGCCGCTTATACTGTATACAAATCTATAGTGGCAACAGAATTGTGCCCAACTCTACACACAAACAATAAAGGTTTAACAATAAATGCGCTTTTTAGGAATACTAAGGATAAAAATAAGCCCCTGTCTGTGGATAGTATAACGAGGCATATAAAAAATCTATCAAGGTTGATAGATCGCCTCCCAAACACACCAATTCCTAAGCTCCGTGCAATTGGAGCAACCTTAGCAGCAACTTCTGGCGTTCCGGCAGAAAATACTGTATCACATGCGTTTTGGTCAAACTTTAGCATGTTTGATACTTATTACAAATTAAATCACAGTACTCAGTCAAATATGACTGAAGCAGTATTGCCTCCGGATTAACTTGATATGACCACTCCTTACAATATAATGTAAGATTAATCGAGCCCTTTAGGGCGAATATTAATCAATATTATATGATAGGAGTGGTCATATTAAGTCCCACACACCCATTCCCATTTACATTTGCTAAAGATGATAAGGATAGCATAATACCGTACTTTTTGTATTTATCATAAAATTTTTTCTACATACTTATTTTCTTAAGTACTATAATTTTAATGGTTTTTGAAGTTTCGGTTGTGTTATCCAATGAAAGATGGAAACACTTAATATGACCACTTCTATCATATAATATTGATTAATCTTCGCCCTAAAGGGTTCGATTAATCTTACATTATCTCATATTTTCTTTTCGATAAAAAATGATGGAGTAATGGGTTTTTAGTAAACACAATTTTAATTGACCCATGAGCTTAGTTAGTTCTTGCACGAGCGGTTTATTATTTTTAGTATACAAAATATAGAGAATTGGGCTAAAAAAAAATCACATTCCGGTCCTTGTAAATGTCATGGCTTATTTTTTCCACGTACCTAGCTTTTATCTAGGGTTTAATATGGGTTTTATTTAAAATAATTAATAAATATAGGCAGTTTCTTTAGTTGTTTATTTTATGATTTATTAGTTGGAATGAGATGTTGCTTTTTTCTCTCAAAGGTGGGAATTTCCCTTTTTTATCTGGCCTTCAGATATAAAAGGTAATTATTAAAATAAGTAAATGGTTACAGTAATTGGTATATAAATAAATAAAGTGAAATGACCGATTGACTATAACATACAAAATAAAACTTTGTAGGAAAAAAATTTACATGTTAAATTAGTCAGCAAACTCAACAGCGGAAACTTATTAAGTTTCTACCACGTGATGGCTTTCCACCCCGACATAAATAATTATTATATTTTAATCCTTTCACGAGCGGTAGTCTGTTTTTGATCTTTCAAATATATCAAATTATATTCAAACAGATTAATATTATTACAAAATTTTAAGAATTGTTGATTTTTTGTTTTTTAATAGCAAATAATAAGTTTCATTATAAAGTATAACCCTATTCCGCGCGGTAGACTATTTTTGGATCACCTATTATAGCCAACTGCGTTCAATGAAAACCGATTAATTCCGAGGCATTAAGAATTATTGGTATAATGCTAAATATTAGCAAATAGTAAACATGCTTAAAATTCACGAACGAATCATTAAATTATTCTTTTTAAAGATTTGGACGGGAAAGGGGCAAACAAGCCATTAAATGAGGGACACTAGTCATGAAAGCACTTTTTTGGAGCTTAAAACTATTGAACTAACTATTCTATATTTAAAATTATTATTGGAGATAGAGGTAACGCATTTCGAATATAAATTTAATTCTGAAAGTATTATTATTTAAAAAAATACTACGCTTTATTTACTGGATACTAATTAAAAATGAAATTTCATAAACTGTAACTCTATATGCATAAAGGTGGTCTCATTGTAAAGAATCTCTCAAATTTGTTTTTTTAACCCTTTCCCATCCAGCACTATTTAATAAAGCTAAGTCATTGATTCGATAGTGATTTAATGTAAAATTTTTATTTGCTACTACCCAAAAACAACCTTATGATCTTATATGGCTCAGAATTTAATTATTTCAATTGAATGCAGTTGGCTATGCTTTATACATCAAAAAATTCTACCGACCGGGAAAGAGTTAAAGGGAGTTGAACAGGAAGGGGTTAACCTTTTTCCACGCGGTAGACTGTTTTTGATCTATAAAAAATAGCCAACAGCGTTCAATTAAAATAATTTAATTCGGAGGCATTAATAAGTACTGGTTTTTTGTTGAATAACAGCAAATAATAAATTTCATTACTATTCATAAACGAATCAATAAATTGAGCTTTTTATAGATTGTTGGATGGGAAAGGGTTAATATCTAAGCAAATAATAAATTTATTTAACAATCATAAACTGATATCGATTTGGTTTTTTTTAAAATGTATTGGACAGTAAATGGAAAATATTAATTATTTGCGATGCATAAAAGCATACATTTCGTGAAAAAGCTCTTAAAAATAGAAAGCTCTTAGGGGAAGCGAGGGCTTGTTTTCTTAGAAATTTTATTTGCTTATTTAAATTATGTAAAAATATTGGTTGTATCAGATTAGCCATTTTACCAATTTCAAATAAGAAATAAAAATAAAATCAATGTAGCTATATAGGAAAAATTAACCAGGAAAAGTCCCGCACCTTGAAGCTGTTACGGTACAAGTAATTGCGACCTAACTTATTACTTTAATTACTTTTAAAAATTCCTATTTAAAAGTGATTTTTGTATTTTCTTATTTTATTTATTTTTTATGATCTTTTTACTATGTTTTTAAGATGATGTTAAACTAAAGCAATCAAGGCTGCTTTTATACCTTTTTTATCACAACTTTGTGCTGTAATAAACTTTATTAACTCTAATAGTTAATAGAATAAAATATAGTAGTATAAAAATATAATATAAACCAAGACTTAAACACTGTATTCTTTATTTCGCTTTGCATTTTAATACATATGTATTATTATTATACCTATGTAATAAAATGACTATTTATTAATACTTCTTAATAGTCTTATATGTATTCTTATTGTCTTGCTTTTAATGCAGGTTTAATATTCGTACATATGCTATTATTAGTAATATATTAATATATTCGTAACAAAGCAATCTCAAATGTTTACACTAATTTTATAACTATAGTGCAAAAAATTTACTGTTAGTTTTTTGAGAGGATTAATCCTACCATTAACGATTAGTGTAGGGGCGGATAACCATTTCCGGTCAGCTGATCTATAAAAAAATGAATTTTTGATTCGTGATTAGTTTATCACTTTATTTGGAGTGTTCTTAGGAGAGGTGGCTCATTTTTTCTTTGAAAATCTATTTGTTTATTTATGTTAGGATAAGCTATTAGTTGTATTATAAAATTCATTCGATGACGTTTTCTAAATAGACTTTAATGTAAAAGTAACATAGCAAAGTAAGAAAAATTTGATAGGAAAATTTCTGCTTCTCAAAATGATCTCCCATTCGCTATTTGCTATTATAATTGAGCGCAATTGGCTATATTTGGCAAATCAATAGGCTCTATCACCTTTAAATTTCCTAATTGCCAAATTAGTCTATTTAAATTTTAACAAACATAATAAAATTATATTTTACCAATTCTATAACTCTTTCATCCGATAGCTTTTTATAAAATCTATTTATTGAATATACAATAACCTATTTGCAAACATATTAATTGGATATATTTTTCAACAGATCAACAGTTATACTAGCCTCTGAATTAGCTATTTTAATTGGACACAGTTATCGCTATGAGATTCGAATGAAGAGAGCACTTTGTTGCAGTTTAATTTTATTGGCCTGAATAATCATTGTTTGCTAGTATAATTGGCGGAATAATATAGGGATTTAGTTTTATTATTTATTTGTTTAGTTTTATAATTTATATTTGCCAAAAAAAAAAAAGATGTTATTTTTCTCATTGGAAATTAATTAATATGCTATTTTAAATGTAGCAACTCATTGGCTATAAAATGTTTCTTTCATATAGAATCTCCGATATTATGGGGGTCCTTAAACGAAGAAAGCACTTTTTAGCTGCTTAAAATTGTTGGGACGATTATTTTAAGTTTAAATTATTATTGACGGAATTGATAAGGCGCTTCAATTACCCATTTAATTCTGAAAGTATTATTTGCTAAAAAAAACACTAGATTTTATTTGCTGTATAAATATCAAATATGAAATTTATACATTGTAGCTCTTTATACATTAAAGTGCACTCTTTGTAGAGAATCTCTCAAATTTTTGATCAAAAACAGTTCGCCACCCATATAAGACTTGGTAAAAACGATAGCGTGCTTGTAAATTGTGAAATTTACATCATTAGAATTAACTTTTTTATTTATAGTTTCAAGATTAATATAAATTTCAAACTGTATTTTTTAAATAATAACATCGGTATGATTGTACTCTCTTCTTCTTAGCCAGATCGAATTCATAATAAATATTAAAATTGTTATTAATCTGAAATGGATCGTATACTAGATTATATTTCTATTCTAAGCTATTTATGGACCTTTCTAGGCACTGTATTTACTATATATTTGTTCCTTGATAAAATAAAATCATCAACGAGTAGACAAGGTGGACATCCTGATAATTCGATCTATGTACAGGATAAATTTCAAGCTTTGGACTCAGCTATATGCTCAAGCTATAAAAATGCAGCTTCTGTAACGGTTGATCCACTACCAAATTTCTTCAAGTGTAAAGAATTAAGTACTCGCGATAACTCTAGATTTTTATTTAGAGTGATTTATGTGTTGTACCTAGCGCAAGTAGCAACATATTACTATCTATTATATCGACTTATTTCAAATTCCGGCCTGAGTATAATCAATTTCATTATAAATAACATAACCATTTCAGTTTGGCCGCTTTCTTGGACTCAGATGCTTCAGCTTAAATATTACATGATCAATTCAGACTCGCTTTCTAAAGAATCGTATAGCTATTATGTATTGCGCTTCTGGGAAATTTTATCGCTGATTTTCGCTTTGTCATTTTACTCTATATCTTGTATTTTTCAAAGTAATCCTATCGAGCCTATTTGGTGTAAATGGTTTTTCATTTTAAACTCAGCTATTCTCTTGGTTATTACCGGATCAATTAATACTTATCCGATAAAAAAGAGAATCTCAAATCGTCCGGATGACCCAACTTTTGAAGGAACGGTTTATACTGAAAATGAAGTACTGCTCGATAGTCCTGAAGCATCTTGTAGCTTTTGGGGATCAATATTTTTTTTATGGATGTCAGACCTTATGAATGAAGCAAAACGAATACATCTTTCATACACCGATTTATATTCTTTGTCTAAATTCGAATTTCCTGGGTATTGCTATAATAGATTCAAAAGTTTTATATCAAAAAATTATTACAATGAGGGTAATAGTTCGAACAATGGTTCAAAAGGTTTGACTCTACTGCTGCTCAAAACATTTAGTCCTGAGCTTATCATCTTATCAATTTTAGTATTCTTTATTTCTGCTCTAAAATTTAGTGGCCCCTTCTTCTTGAGCAAAATAGTAAACGAGCTAGAAAATGTTGGTCCCGACTTTGACCCTACCATTGCTTATATTTACTGCATTGGTTTACTTATATCTGGTTTAGCTGGAATATTTCTTGAAAATCAATCACTTTGGGTTGGGAAAAAACTATCTATCCGCGTTCAAAATATACTATTTTTAGAAATCGCGTCTAAAACTTTAAAAATTTCATCATCAAACAATGAGTTATTTAATAAAGACACTTCAAAAAATGATTCAATTATCTCAAACTCAGAACCTGATATACTGAATAATATTGAAAACTGCGAAAAAAGCTTAGATGTTATGAATCTGATAACTGTAGATTTAGCTCGGTTGGGTGAAATTTGCGCGAACCTCGATTTTTGCGTGATAAATGCAGCGATGTTAGTTATTGGGATTATTTTCTTGTTAAATTTAATTGGTGTAGCATCATTTCTAGGAGTTTTAATTTTGGTATTGCATTACTTTTTGTCAAAGTACTTCTTTGAGCTGATTCTATTAAAACAGCAAGAAATTAATTCTATCTCCGATGAAAGATTAACATCATTAGCAGAGATGATTACTGGAATTCGTACAATCAAGCTATTTGGGTGGGAATCTAAGTTCATTAAGAGAATCTCAAAAATCCGAAATAAACAAATAAAATATATCTTTGACAAGTTTAAACTTATTACTATCAATTTCATAAACTTAACTTTGACGCCAATAATAGTACTTTTTTCTACCTTTTACCTCTATACCGCAGTTTTCGGAAATGAGATTACTGCAAGAATAGCTTTCACCTCAATTTCGGTATTCGGTATTCTTAAAATGGTATTTGAAAGTTTACCACTAGTTTTTGCGAAAATAATTGGCGGAGCTGCTTCAATTAAAAGGATAGATTCATACTTGAAGCTAGAGGAAATTCAAGACTCTATTGAAAGAGTTAATACAGAAAATATCGAAATAATGGGTAGTATAAACTCAAAAAACGCAAACCAAACAAACCCAAAGATCGGCTTCAAATCTGCTACGCTATCATGGACTAGAAAGCCTCAAATCAATGGAACTGATAATAGTAAAATAAGCAAACATGACCTGAAATCTAATAAAAACCAGAATCTAGCAGAGCCTGATCCAATTGTGGAAAATAACTCCAATTTTATGCTCAAAGATATATCTATTGATTTTATCCCTGGAAAACTAAATTTGATAGCAGGCCCAATAGGCTCTGGTAAATCTTCCATATTAAGCGCTCTAGTTGGCGAAATGTTCCTATCTGAAGGCTCAATTAATATCCCCTTGAGTTCTGATACCAGCCTACAGTCACCTTTACATGAATTTGGCAACAAAGATAGTTTATCGCCTGATGTATTAGGCTATGTACCCCAAGAAGCATGGCTTCGAAACGGTTCTGTTCGCGAAAATATTCTTTTTGGAGAAGAATATGACCAAGAGAAGTACGAGGAAGTATTGGCATCTGTTGCTTTAAAACCAGATCTTCGTAATCTTGTAAACGGTGATAAAACTTTAATTGGAGAACGCGGGGTTTCTTTATCTGGTGGCCAAAAGCAAAGAATATCTCTTGCAAGAGCGCTGTACTCGAGTAAAAATCAGATTTTGCTTATTGACGATTGTCTCTCAGCTATTGATTCGCATACCGCAGAGCATATCATTGAACATTGTTTTTTAAATGAAAAAATAATCCGAAATAGAACAATTATACTTGTAACTCATCACATAGGGTTAGTATTACCATTCACTGAATTAGTTGTATTTCTGAAAGATGGATATGTCGTTTGTCAAGGTTCGCCACTATCAGAATCATGTAAACTCTGGCTTGATAAACTTGATGGCAGCGAAGGAAATTCACATAAAAATAATAAAGAAAATTTGACAAATTCAAAAGTACAAAATAAAAAAACTTCTATGGTATATAGAACTGAAGATCATTATAACATGCTTAATAATAGCGAGAATGTTTTGGATAGAGTAAGTATTTTGAGCGATGACTTGACCGTGATTCCAGATGACAGCATCATAAATACAAACACTATCTCAGACAACCATCAAGATGACAGAGAAGTTGAAGAGTCTATAAAAATTAAGTTTAGTTCTTGGAAGGAATATATTCAAGCCTCAGGCGGTAATAAATACTGGATATACGCCTTTTTTTTAGCTTTACTAACCCAAATTTTATCATTAATTCACAATCTGTGGGTAATGATATGGGTTCAACAAACGAAACTTAACGAATCTTTATTCATAGGAAATAAATATATACAATCAATATTAAATGTAATGTTTTGCTCATCATGTGTATTATCTGAAGAATACCATAATAGAAACGATGTTACATTGCATACGAATCGCGATTATGATCTTAAAAGTAAAATATATAAATCGTCAACACTTTACTATTTGGGAATGTACATTATTTTTGGAATTCTTACGAGTCTAGGTAGACAATTATCTTTCTATGGTCTATACAATCGCTCAATAGTAGCCTCAAAGGCGATTCATGAAAAACTACTTCGCAGCGTTATTCATGCTACTCCGGAATTTTTTGAAAAAACTCCAGTGGGTCAAATACTAAACATCTTCTCAAGGGACATGCAAAAAATTGACGAGAATTTGATTGATGCGTTTATTATTTGGTACTTTTTTGTTTTATCAATCATCGAGATTTTCTCCGTCATAACATTTTCAGCTCATATATTTTTAGTTTTTGGGGGCATTTTATGTGTATACTATCGATATATTATAAATAAATACTTGAACGCCACTCGATACCTTAAAAAAATGGAAGCCAACGCCCTATCGCCTCTATTATCATTAGTTTCTGAACTCAATTCAGGTCTTCCTACAATACGCGCATTTGGTAAAATTTCAGATTATTGGATTGAAGCTTCCAAACGCCTTGACTCGCACAATAGACCATACTTCTTTTTATTTGGGACAAATTTGTGGTTATCAATTCATGCTGATATTTCTAGCTTGTTTGTCCCATTTTTCTGTGCTATCGCAGTTGTTTATTACCGAAATAGCGTTGATTCCAGTTTGGCTGGTTTTACTTTAAGATACGCAATGACTTTTTCAACAGCAATTACTTGGTTTATTAGAATGACAAGCGATGTTGAGTTAGGTCTAAATTCAGTTGAAAGAATTTCGCAATTCTTTGAAGACAAGTTACCTCAAGAAGCTCCCGAATTCTACGAAGAAGATGGATCAGTACAAAGCCCATATTTAGAGCAAGCAGGCAATGGCCAGCATGTAAACTTGGTACTGCCTGACGAAAATAATAATCCAAGTTTGCTGACTAAAAAGCCGATGATTTTGCCACCTGAAGGCTGGCCGCATTCTGGAAGTTTGTCAGTTTCTAACTTGAAGGTGAAGTACGGCAAAAGCGACAGCTATGTTCTTGATGGATTGACTTTCTCTGTGAAATCTGGACAAAGACTAGGCCTGGTTGGAAGAACTGGTGCGGGAAAATCAACTATGGTTCATGCTCTGCTAAGACTTGTTGAGCCAGAACTATGCAGTGAAATATTGCTTGACGGTGTTGACATTATGAGAATTGGGCTGGGCGATTTAAGAGGCGCGGTAACTATTATTCCTCAAGATCCAATGCTCTTTGAGGGTACAATTAGATACAATTTAGATTTATTTGACGAATACTCAGACGAGCAAGTTTGGAACTCTTTGTATAAAGTGCATCTTGTTGATAAACCTTACTCTTCTTCGAATATTGGCTCTGAGAACACCGCTTTACCTGAAGATATCAGCAATAACAAAGACAATGGGCATAACAAATCTACATATAGTGAGCAAACACCTTTGTTGGGTAACATTGATTCCGGCAAATCAAGCCGCAAACAGTCATTGGGAAATAAAAATCCAGTGAGCTACTTGTCTACTACTGATAACAGCAAAGGGAAAGACCCTGAAGGTCACACTCTGAGCCCAAATTCAGCTAAGAGAGTGAGCAAGGCTAGCGATAAGAAGAAGGCCAAAAGGGTTGTATTTTCAGATTTGAACACAAATATCAGCGTTGGAGGGAAAAATCTATCGCTCGGCCAACGCCAGCTCGTAGCACTGGCACGTGCGCTTCTTCGAGAGTCTAAACTGATAATTATGGATGAGGCGACAGCGTCAATAGATTTCGAAACGGATGCGCTTATCCAAGAAACCATTCGAAATTTGGCGTATGTTCCAAAAAGCGTAGGTGGGAATTCAGCGGGCGTGGATTCAATAGGATCACCAAGAGCGGGTAAAAGCACGGTGATCTGTATTGCGCACAGGCTGCAAACGATCATGGATTATGATTTAGTTATGGTTCTTGATCGAGGCCGAATTGTTGGATTTGGGTCACCATACGAATTGATTACGAATAATGAGACATTCAAATCTATGTGCGAGTTTTCTCAAAATTATGATACTCTGCTGGAAATAGCAAAAAGAAACCATTAGAAAAAATAATGGATTAAATATCCTTTAAAAAAGCTATTTTTAAAAAATTCTTTGAAGAATATCACGATAGCAATAATTATTTTTTTATCTATAATGATATTCTCCATTAATATTAATAATAATATTAATATCTATTGATATTAAATAAATGTCATTAGTTATTCGAAAACCGTATATATTTTGAGTTATATGAAACCTAATCAAAATAATAAAAAAATCCTAATATATTATACCTTATGTATAGAAAAAAAAACATAGACTTTATATTCGCGCTTTAAATCAATGCAAATATTGATTTTCAAATTTTCAAAATATCAAAAAATCACATTTATAATACCAATTTTCAAAAAAGCGTATTTTTATTTCAGCTTAACTCATTATCGAGCGATAAACTGTTTTTTATCACTTAGATTTCGCAAATTAGATTTTAAAAAATTAATTTGACTCCAAATATTTACCACTAACTTGTATACTCTAACAAAAAATCAAATAATAAGCATTTTTTTAAATCATAAGCGAATCAATTTGTTAATTTTTTTAAATAGGTTTGGGCGGTAAAGGGTTAAAAATTCATCTATAATATTTCACTCGCTTTAAATTAATTATATATTCATAATCAATGTTAATTAAATTGCAAATAATTGTTTATATTTCCAATAAATCACAATTTCTAGATCTATGTGTTTGATATATTATAGCTTTTTTATTTTCTTATTTCTGTTATTTTTTTTATCATAGTCTAAAAAGTGGATGTTTTATATATAATAATTTAATGTTAATTTAACCAACTTAATACCATATTTAAAAAAATATTATTTGTCAAATAATAATAAATTATGAAATTTACTTGGAGGATTTTCAATACTTCGGCTTCATTCAAGATTGTGGGGGCGGGGGACTGCGCTTTAGGATTAATCAAGACACACAATAGTTAATTGAAATCATTAAACATAAACAAAAATTATTATTATTATTCGAGGACTATCATATTATAATTTTATTGATAGAAATGGCTAATAGAATAATAATCGATAATAAAATAGCAAATATGGTAGTATATAAAATTTTTTCTATTATTGCTAGTGAATAACCAGATTTCATGGATGAAATGCTATCTAAACATATTTATCTTTTTTATACTATTTTTACGTAGCGAGAATTATCTGCACTTCACTATGTATCTTCTACCTTTATTATCTTGATTAAAATTTTTTTAAAGGTTTTAAAAAAAATTTTTGGGGTTGTAAATAGTTTTAGACATATTAGCTAACCATTTTCTTAGAATTGTTAAATGGAATTCAGGATAAAGAAGTTTTGAGATATTTCTATGACTTTAAAGGCAAGCCCTAAAGACTGTTCACAAATAGATCTTAATTGGGCGCTGTTTACACAATGAGGTGAAAATATTCAAAAATTCTTTATTTGGTCTTTGTAATAATTTTTTAAAATTTTTAAAATTATTTATTTGAATACTAAATATTTGGGAGTAATGTATAACAAAATATATATATATTTACTTTTATAAAACTTCTCAAGTGTTAAATGACGGGGGAAAGTAACCCATCTAATAAAATCATCAAAATTAGGTTTATGAACTCGAATTTTTTTTTATTTTATTTATTACAGTATATAAATACTTAATAAATTGATTTTTAAAATTTACATGCGAGATTATTTCGAGGAGCGAAACTTAACATATTAAGATTTTCCTAGTATAATTTTTGCTTTTATTTATAAATATTTTTTAGAAAATATCATCAAATGAATAATCTAATACAGCCGATAGTTTTTCCTAATTCATGAAAGAAAATGGAATAATACAGAAAAAAGTACGTCTTTCCTAAGAAAATCCCATATATATAAATAATATAACATAATAAAAATGAATTTATGAAAATAGTATTCGACTAAGCTGATAAAAATTTTTTTGATGTTCAATTCAAATTTATTTATACTTCATAAAAAGAATAATTTTATTCTAAAATATAATAATATTGATAATGTGAATCTTTTATCAATATATTACATTACGTCTAAAATAGGATACGCTCGTATTGTTCTATAACTAAAGTAATTGAAATAGTTTATTGAAAATTTATTAGTCGAAAAGACTAAAAGTTTGCAATCTCACTCAATCGTTGGTATTGATAAAATATTAAAGCATGGATTTCTATGCTTATCGATTCTGGGGACATTGATACCAGAGTAGGACCATGTAGATACAAGAGGTGCCTATCAAGTTCAT
>LSSN01005911.1:0-12582 GCA_001970855.1 Smittium culicis | reverse complement strand
TCCAAATAGTTATAAAATATAATTTTATATGAAATTCTAAAAATCAGTTAAGCTCGTATTTTATATATTTCAATATTAATAATCACATAAAGCAATAAATCCCTTATCTCCATATGAAAAATTTTACTCTATTATGACTAATAAAAATTAAATCAATAGCCCTATACAACTATTTCAAAAAATACTGTTATCCCTTTTACATTAATTTTTTTCTAAATGACATCTCAAATAAATTATAGTTTCTGTGTGCACAAATGGTATAACTTATTATTATCTGAATATTTTTATAATAAATATGGCATGGGTTAGAATATTATAACGTCTTAAGATAATATAAGTATAACAATAAAAATCAACTACAGATTACACATGTATCATTGTAAAGATATCGTTATTTCAACATTTGCTTGCAATTTATATTAATTTATTTATTACAGATAGTTATTATTTAGTTAAAATTATTGGAAATTTTTTTTTACTATCTTTCTCTATCACTAGGGTAGTATAGACTGTTTTTCGAGACCCGAAGATTTCTTAAATGATTCGATGGCTCGCTAGTACGCCGCATTTCGCAGTATCGATAGATGCTGAAATAGTAATAAAGAAATTAATATGAGTTAAAAATAAAAAAGTAAACTTGAATAATATTTGACTCAAATCTTCGTGGCTATCATATCCATCTCTAAATCACCATTTTGGGCTTCTAAAAAATTCACTCCTAAAACAAAATCTAAAAAATTAACTGTTACTATAGTATATAAAGAATTAAGTAAAATAGTTAAAGATGAAAACCGAAAAACCAAAACCCAAAATAACTAGCATAATATATACAAAGCATCACATTTCTTTAAATTAAAGCTATATCATCAAATATAGTGAATAAAGAATTACAAAGAATAAATGATTCCAAAAGCTGAATTTATTTGAATATTCCAGAAAGGACCTAAAGCACCGAAAGATAGTTCTGTCGATTCGTCTCATGGATTATTAGACCTGAAAATCAAGAATGGGTTTAAAAATATGATTATGATCACATTCTGGTGTCTCAGCGAGTATCTAATATCAAAAAATAGATATCTAGCACCCACAGGTGGATAATTTAAATCGACTGATTCAATAAAATAGTCAAACTCAGCTTTCATACAGATAAATGAAGGCAAAATTCTTTCAGAATCTCAAAAAAATATCATTGATCTTTGAAGGATCGATAACTAAAACGAAGATATTTCAAAAGGCTTCAATAAGATGCCTCCATAGAAATTCCCAAGATTATGATTTTTGGCGAAGCGGTAAATGGATTTATGTATAGGCTTTTAGAAACAATTAACAAGAACCACAGCTTGCATTAATTGAGAATTAAACGCCGAGATCAGAACTAAAGCACTAGATTCAAAAATTCTGGAAAATCAATACATATTCCATCACTATACTATGGTGAAAATTGGAATTACTATAAATAAAAGTAGCAACTATAGTCACCTTTCACACACTCTTTTTATTAAATCGATTCTATTCCAGCCCCAAATCAACAATATAATACCAACTCCAATTACTGGAGCAACAAAAATTATCGATTCAGTAGCTGCTCAATATGGAAAAGCGGAATTAAATATAACCAAAACATCTATAGCTCAAACAGTAGAAATATTCTGAGAGGAAATAGATGTATAATAAACCATAAAAAGCTATTAAATTCTGCTGAAAAAAATTCAATATTCATCGGAAGTTTCTGGAATTCAAGATGAAAAATCTCTAAATTCAAAATATCGTGAAAAGGAGTGAAATATACAATTAATGGATTGGGAAATTCAAACTCTCAAAAAGTAAAAATTCTTAAAAAAAGACACCAATTTTACACTTTATTTAAAATTAATATTCCGGTGATAAATCAAATGAAAAAAGGTAGAGTTTATTATACTCTAGAAAATTGTTACAAATTATTATTTCTAAAACTACTACTTCTAACCCAAGCCAAGAAATAATTCTCCTAAAAGTCCTTTTACTCTCAATGTGAGACATAATTAAAGATTATCTAAACCTAGGGAAAATAAAAGCGGCTATAGATAAAAAAAATTAAATATGTATACCCTACCTTGGCAAGTAAAAAAAATCATAAAAACATATAAGTAAAGGGCATGAATCGCTTATAAGAGTATGTTATGAAATAGATCTTCAAAAAGAAGATAAAATTACAAAGAGAATTAATCTTACCTGGAGACTAAATAATAAAATTGATAATATATCTGATCACCTTCAAACCAATTTACACAAGAACTCGTCATTGATGTGTCGTTTCATTCACTAAAACACAATATACGAGCTTTATCTTTGAAATTTGGACTAAAAATAGCTCCAAAAATTTTCAGAAAATAATGAAAGCTCGATTGAGCCTTCCAAAAATTTAAGTTTACAACTATATAATATATCAACAGTATATAAATGTTTGGGAATTTTCAGAAGGAATAAAAAATATACACTAAATAATAAATTATCATTTCATAAGCCTAGAATTCATCGTCATTAATTAAAAATCAAAAATGTACCAAGAAAAAAATAAGTCTTTATATAATCCATTTTAAATACTTAAAATGACGATTCATCTTTTCCAAACGAACCTGTGTCGTGAAGATGGATGAACTGGGTACAGGTTAAGGAGCATCTAGCATCTTTATGCCATTAGATACAACTTTTAACAACTCATCAGATATAGAGAACTCCTAAGAGTGAAATGCTTTGCCGTGGTTTAGGGGCTAAAGTATTGTACTTTTCTAAGCACACCATACTGAAATTTCACACAGCGTTACACTATCCTTGGTCGGAGATAGTTAAGTCAGCGATTCCAGAGAAGGATCATCTAGAAACTGGAGGAAACGAATCGTTTAGCACATTCTGAGACATTATCTGTGCACAAATCCAGCGTTCTACAGCATTACGGATCTCAGCCGTTTATTAGCTTAATTTAGGAGAGCCAGGTTGATCATTCCAACGTTTAGGTAAAAGCATATTTTTTATTAATCCTGTTAGTTTTAGGCTTTGACCAGAAGTTATGATGATCTCAAGGGATTCAATTTAGCTGGAACGAGCTTAATTCCATTACTGCTTACAACTTAAGCCATCCAGCCTACTTGAAGCAATTTCTGGATGGATATTTCGGTTTATAGATTGATCCCATTTGCCTTTAAGGTACGCAGCCAGTAGACCGGCGGAGGAATTTATTAGTATTTGAATATTAGTTTTTTTACGCCTCATACAAATTTTATTATTTTTTTAATTTACTTTACCGCATATTTTCTTTTTTATGTTATTGTAGCAATAAAATCCCGATATTTAATTAAAAAAAATTGTCATAGTATTTATCGAAAGAGTATTGTGCGAGAGGAAAATCACCTGGTAAAACTAAACTAAAATATATATAAAGTCTAATAAATACGTAAGATAATCCACCACTCTTTAATTGGGTAGATAAAGTACTGATTAAATGGTTTTAAAAAATATATTTATTAAATGACAACTGCATTATCCAAATATTGGTTAACAATAAAATATAAAATTCAAACCCGAAACAAGTGATAAATGAGTGAATAAAATCAATTCAGATTATAAAATTGTATTGAAAAAATATATACAACTTTCTAACTTGAGATATTAGCACTCTTTTATTGTAACATAAAACTTGGAATTCAAGTGAGAAATTAGAGTTACAAAAAAAATGGTGGAAAATCAGTTTATTAGACAAAGGAAAATTAATAAATATTCCTTTGTGATTCTTTGATAAAATGAATTCTTTGGATTTCTTTCAACAAAGAAATATAATAAATACGTTTCTATGAGCCATTGGAAATGATAGGATAAAATGGTGTTAATTTTATATTGATTTTATTATTATTAATATTATTGTGAGGTTACACTTAAGTCTTTTTAGAAAGCAATATATCTCGAAACACACATTGTGTATTTATAATACGTGTGGTTAAACACCTATCTACAAAAAAAATAATACATTTAGTTAATACTAAAATTCTCTCCTATAATTTAATAATCTTATACAAAACAAATGAATCTAATATAAAATCACAAATATAATCTTATAATGTTACCAGTAACTGAGAGGGGATCCCTATAAATACTATAAGAACTGAATGTCAGGTAAAGTTCACCCAAAAATTGGATTTTTTTTTCTTTTTAGTACTTTATTTTCGCTAAAAATAAAATAATAAACAACCTTTCAAAACACTCTAATTTAACAATTTTTATAAGTATAGCTGTAAGAATTCGTTCTTACAGCCTCATTGCCCATAGCGATCTTAGGCTTTACAGTGACAACTGTGTTCAACATTGGTCACAGTAAAACCAGCTTATTAAGCGCAAAAGTTTTACAATTACATTATAGATAACTTTTATATTTCATAAAGACGTTAGACGACTACTTTACCATCCCATGGAAAAGCTAGTCGTTTAATATTTTTTTTAAACACTTTTTAGTTTTCATATCAGTCATTATTATTTTACTTTACCTATTCGTACTTCATATAAAATAAAAAAATCAACTTTAATTCCAGTCTTAATAATAGCATTAGCTACTTTAATAGAGGACAAGAAGCGAAATTAATGTATCATGAAAACGGAAAATTAATATCTAAAGATAAAAATAAACTTTAGAACTTTTTTGTTCAAATAATATAGGTACAAAGCAAAATTTTATCTAGTTAGCACCTACATAATAGATCCAAAAGAAAAAAAAATACTATTAAAGACCTACATAATAACCAGATTTATAAATAAGGATCTATAAAGATTATATTGACAAAAAATACTTTTTAGATTTTTTTTTCGGATACGAAATAAGCTCTTAATGGCTAATTAGTTAAGCGAAAAAAATTAGCCTAAATAAAATATGAGCAAAAACTACTGTCCATACCACACACAGCATTTCTGTGTCAAAAATGAAGGTAAATGATCAAAATAGAATATATATACTAAAAATTAAAAGTTATTAATACTATTGCTACTTTGGCGGGAAAGATAATATGTGATTTATTTAAATTAAGGCCAATTTTATATTAAAATATAAGAATAGGAAAAAGAAAATTTTTTTAGATTAAGAGGCTAAAATATAGCGAAAGCTGAGTCTATTTATGTTTTTTACGCAGGTGTAAAACAAATGTAAAATAATGTAAACGATTCAGGTTATATAAAATATGCAGGGGTAGACTTATAATATTTAAGAGTAATGTTAGATTGTATACTAGTAGGAATGAATGTGCTGCAAAAGTCAAGAAAAAACTACCTAATCGTGAAAATCAGCGACACAAGCATTTAGAATGGATAAAATCAGAAAAAAATAATGATAAAAGCTGATCATTGTGAACCCTAACTGATAATTAATGCTATTTTAACCCAGATATTGATAGAATAACAAAATAATCTACCAAGGTAATATTACTTTATCAAATATACGAATTATTAAAGAGATTACAGGTCCTGAAGATGAATCTTATCACCTTCCTCATATAAAATTAAAACTTCCTTAATATAATAGCTGCTTAAGAAATAGCCAATGATATCTATGATGATTGGGTATGAAATTTATTTATTATAATATTATTAATTTGTTTCTCAATTAATTAATCTTGTATTTTAATAATGTTAATTCTTCAAATGATATGAAATTAATCGTGATAAAAATCCGATCGAACATAAATGAGACCTTTGGAACCGAAGAAATTTCAAATATATAGTGTTAGGTAAAAATTATATAGGCTGGTTCAAAAAAAGTGCGGAAATATTTTTATTGAGAATACAAATCGTAATTTATAAATGAATTATTAGTTGGCTTTTGATATTTCTATTTGAAATATATAATAGATAATATTTATAAAACAATTTTTTTATATATTAGAGCTAAAAAAAATATCCTTCAAACTAATAAAAAAATTTTTTAGAATGGTTTTTTAATATTATAAATAATTTTAATTTCCAGAGAAATTGAATATTTTCAATTAAATTCAATATTATAAATATTACTTAAGGTTAGAAATTTTTAAAAAATAGGTTTAATTTCTTAATAATTTTGTGCTATCAGGAGCCAAAACTCTATATTACCAATTTACAGATATAAAAAGTAGACCAGAAGGTACATGCAAGATTTTTATTTGTGTTTTTTCAACATTTTTTGTTTATTGATACCAATTCTCAATGGTATAAATCTTTATAAATTTCGAATTCTGAATATTCAAGAGATTTTAAAATCAAAATTTTGAATCTATTAGAATATAAAACTATAAGGAATACATAAAATATTTGTGGGAATATGTGAAAGATTCACTTTGAATATGTAAAGGTCAAAGTTAGAGCTATTTTCGAGTAAAATTTATATCAAAAGTTGAAAGAAAATATAATTACTTAAAGTGATTTATATGCTACAATTTTTTTTCGAAGGGTAACAATACGACTGAGCAAAATATAAATTCAATATAAAATTAAAGGGTGTGTATACATAGATCGACTAATACTTTAAATTTTCGATAACTAAAAAAATGAACAAGAAATATAAAGCGGATGATATATATTTTACGTAGAAAATTGAATTTTTTTTTCCTAATAAAAAGAATATTAGATTCATTATAAATCAACCAAAGCTCGAGAAAATATCAAAAATAAAATGACACTGCTTATCTTGAATTTTTGGAATAGTATTCGAGATATCTAGAAAAAATGTGATATATGAGCTAAACACGGAGAATGATTAGTTCAATCTCAAATATTAGTTATAAGATATTTTGTAGTTAATATTTATCTACTTAAATAAGTATTATTTTGGAATAAATAAATCAAATAAGTTCCTATAAAAAAGAGTAAAAAGAGTAAAAATTTAAATTTTTTAACTTTACAAAGATAAAAATTTTTTTTTCACTCCAATATAATACATAAAAAAATTATTAAATATGTTTTTTATATACTAAATTAAATTCTTAATCGAAAATAATATTGATTTCAAGTTATAAACTAAAAAATAACTATTTTATAAAGTAAGATGAATGAAATTTTTTTAATTTTTTTAATTCTCTAATGAAAATACATTGAAATTATATAATAATTGATATGAATATTTTGATTCATTAGATATAGAAAATAAAATAATTATTGAGATTTTTTTAGTTTAGTTGACCTACATGTACATTCGATAAAACAAAAAATTTTGATTTTTTAATTTCTAGAGTGCAAAAAAATTACATTTTTATTTTTTTTTTATATGAAATTTCTTGAAAATAATTATTGGTTGCTAAAAACTTACAAAATTAGTTTTTTATATCAAAAATATAATAATCACAATATTATGAAAATATATTTACAAACTCGAAAACTATTTTCGATAATATATATTTTTGTAAGAAATTTTTTAGATCAAATCATTCTAACTGTTTCTGTAATAAAAATTTGAAATTAAAAATATTTTCTTTTATTATTTATTAGATGAAGATACAAGATATTACAATATTTTAAAATACCTACAAGCTACAGATTATTTTTTACCACATGATTCATTTTCTAAGTTAAAAAATGAAAATCTTATAGTTCCTTTAAATTTTATATTCTTTCGAGTTTGCTAAAAAAATTTTCTTTTCATAATAGCTATTTGATAGCAGATTTTTGATAAGTTTTATAAGGAAATAATCTATTATATTTTAAAAATTAAATATTTCATTTGATTTTTAATAAAAATACATGTAATTATGCTATCAATAAGTTTAAACTGGATTATTTGGAGTATAAAAAATATTGAAAAAGCTATAATATAAAAATGAAAATAATTCCACCCCAAGAGTGGGAAATTTAGCTTATATAAAAGTGATAAATGAAATTCGGGCGTGAAATCAAATTCAAGGGATAATGATAAAAAAATTCTGACTATTTCATATAAATAAACCAAAATATCGATATTTATCAATGTAAATTAGATTAACTTTGATGTTTAGATATATTTCAGTTTGATTTAATACAGATTTTTATAATAATTTCACAGATTATATTTTAATTTAAACAAAATTAGATTATTTATAGATTCCTATTATAATTTTATATAGTAATATATTTATTAGAAAGTTGTATAACCTAAAAAATTTAACTAATATGGTTCAATACTTCCTTGGTAAATTTTATAAAAAGTGATAACTAAAATCTATTGCTTACAATTATATATTATAAATTTACAATTTAACATTAAAATGCTATCTTTTCTCAATTTTTTTTCGCTTACTTTAACTGTTTTGCAATATTTCGTTCAAAATTATTCAATATGGTATTTTTAATCAATATCTTTTCTCATTGAAATTTAAACCTCATCTAAAAAATAGTCCAAATTTCATTTTTTATTACGTATATTCATTAACACTAAGGTATAGTTAACTAGCCACAGTTATTATGACAGAAATAACTAGGTGTATATTAAAAAAACTATATATAAATTTTAATAAAAAATATCTCAGATTTTAATAAATTATCCGCTGCATCGTTATATGATGAATTATGTGTAAAATGAAAAGCTACATTTATTACTGATTCTATTTTAATTAGTATTTATATATAATGATATCAAAGGAAACTTAAATTTTATATATTTTAACATATCTTTTAGCAATATTAATTTCAATAATATAAATTTTATTTAAACTAGACTATATACATTAAACCTGGAAAAAATTTGATAAAAAATACTTATAAAGCGAATTACAGTTAATAAATTTATTATTATATTATTCCTCTAAATTTTGAAAAATTAATAATAACTTTTCTCTGCGAGTATTAAATAATAAAATGAACAAAATAAATAATGAAATGAAATATTTAGTAATTTTATTTTAATTTAAAATTATAAGATGTAACTGTTTCTAAATAATTAATTTTTAGATTATTTTACTGAGTAAATATTAATTATTGACCGATTAAAATTATACCATTGATGGGGGTTTTTTTGATGTAGACCTGAATTGAATTTTATACATATTTTAAAGAGTATAAATATCTTTTAAGAAAAGTCTTATCAATTAAAATATTAGCTGGTTACTCAAGGATATTCCTATGTACGGAAATCTAGTATAATTAGTTACCCAGCTTATAATATTAATAGTATACGATACGATATGAAATCTAAATTTTAATACCATTATTTTTCAAAGCTAACTTAAGCAAAAAAAAAAAGAAAAATTATAAATATCATCAATATCATGAATGTATTATTTTTAACAAGATAAAATAAATTATAAAGTCAGCTTCAAGATATAAAAATAATACTCCAATGACGGCTTTGTGCTTAAAGATAAAAGATTTTTATTTTATAAGTAAATAAATTTTCAATTTAAAATATAAGGGATATGATTACTCAAAAAAGGTATTTTCTCTCTCTTAATATTTATGAATCCAGGCAAATTTAACATTCTATAGGTTTATTTAAATTTATTAGTTTTTCTCAACTAGAAATATCTTTAAAATATGCTAAATTAATAAATACAATTTTTATCAAAATACCAAAAGATTAAATAGAAATAAGAAATATATACAGATTTACTAGAAACAAGATATCTTATTTTCACAGAATTTAGAATTTCCATAAAATTACATAAGCTATTTACTTTACATAGTATTTTTTTTCTAATGCTTTATCATACTTCCTTTTAAAATTAAAAACGATATTTTTGGATTTTTATTGCTTTTTTTTTTTTTTTCACTGAAATTACATAATAAAGTAAGTAATTCAATATCAAAAATTTTTTGTTGAAAGTTTTACTTATATTATAAATTTAGATTTTATAAATAATTATACGCAATTAATGAAAAATGAAAGTTGTTAGAGCATATCATGACTAAATATCAGTTGATAAAATAAATGTGGCTCAATAACGACTTATAATATGATTTATATATACATTTTTAAATATATTCCGAGATAATTTGTGTTTAATTAAAAAACTCATATGCATTAATTGGAAAATTTTTCTGAGTGATTAGAAAAAGATTTTTATTTATTCGAAATTTTCCTTAAATTTGCATATATAATACCAAAGAACTTCCACTATAATTGATAAAAATAACTTTAGGCATTTTTTAATGCATAAAAGTATATAAGATTTTAAATATATTAAATATAATAAATATAATAAATAAATTAATTTCTCGTTACTTGTAATATAGAAAGTATGTATAAATAATTATATCTATTGAGAGATAACCATAGAATTATATCAATTTAATGGATATCCTAATTTCAATTAGCTAGATTGGTATATATATGCGTATGCATATATAAATTTAATTATTTTTTAATCCAAAATAATCAATTAAATTAGATTTATACTGAGATAAAATATAAGAGTACAAAATATTTTATTTTATAAAAACTAGCTCATATATTTACTAAATAGATTCATTATTTCATGAAATGTTTAATTTTTTTTTTTACATATAATCTACCTTTGTTAACTTTTTCAGCTTTTCGGAGATCCAAATATACCCAAATTTATGATTTTTATTTTATAAATTATATAATACCTAAAAAAAGAAATAAATAAATAAAAGTCAATAGAGGATCTTAAAGGCACTTATAAATAAAAATATTTTTCAGTAAATAGACAGAGATAAAGTTAAATTGATCATGATTTCAGGACTGATAGATGAGATTAAAGAAATACAGACTAAATTATTGCATAGGAAATACTTTAACAAAAAGGTGGATTATTCTTAATATCTTTATTGATATGAAGTATTATTAATTAATTAATAATAATTAGATAAATTTTACTCAGCCTAAATCAATCGATAATCCAACCAAAAGGTTTATATCATACAAAATATTTATCTAATATAATTAATAATGAATTTTTTTTTAACTCTGATAAATAAAATAACATTATATTAAAAATTGATCAAATAAATTGATTTATAAGCAATAGAGACGCAAGTCAAGAATTTTTCTCGGTATTTAAAGAGTTTGTTTCTGAAAGTTATTTATACGAATTATCTATCGTTAAAATTAGACTTTTTTCTGAGGTTTATAGCAAAGAACTTGAGAGCATCTTAACTTTTAACGGCGATAATAAAAATAATATTTTCGGACCTAAAGGGATAAGAGAGTGGACTTGGAGAGCTGATCAAGAAAATAATGAGGTTAAAGAAATTTTAAACGGAAGCTATTCAACTATTTTATTGTGCAATAATGGGAATGATATATACCATAATCGCTGGTTGAATTTAACGAAAATTTCTAAAAGAAACCTGGTGGAAATGCCGGTAATTTTTTCCTACCATAGATTTAAATTTTGAATAGTACCATCTAATAAGTATATAATCTATTTTAATTGTTAGGTAGAATTCTTTGGCTCTATTTTAAATAAATTATTGTCAGTTTGCGAAGAGCCTATTGTAGTTTCTGGTGAAATCTGTATGGCTTTCAGATTGAATAATGGTTTTATATATACCAAAAGAACAAAAAAAAATTTCTTGCTCGGATATGATAGAGATGAGTGTCAGCTAACATACATAATTCTTAAACTTAAAAATCCAAGCAAGATAATCAGAGATATTTGCGAATTTGTGGAATTTATTATTCCCCCGGTGATACTTACGCCGGGAAATAAAACATTTAGCGTTATAGAAAACTTTACAGAAATTTTGAAAATAAAAAAGGAAAGTAAATCGAGTATGGATAACTTGTATAATAAAAAAATTGAAATTTTAAAGTATGCTGATAGTAACCACTTGAATAAAAGCATGTTCAAAATGGAAGACGTATGCTTTTCGAATGCATCTATTAATTTCATGCAATTATCTGATATCTCGAATAAAAATATGAATCATAAAGGTAGGTTTGTTAAAGCTTAGCTCAAAATTTAGAAAAAATTTAAACTATCCAAATATTTACACATTAAATGTTATAAAAAATAGAGCTTAAAAAAGAATATTCGATAATAAATATTATTGAAGGAAAATTGAAACCAAGAAATTACGAAAAAAAAAACAAAAACAAAAATATAAATAAAAATAGAGGTTACAATTCAGACAAAAAGATATCCCCCAAAAATTCATACATTTTCTTGTTTTATGATAATATATCTAATATTAATGAGGAAAAAATTAGAATAAACCAAGGGTATTTCAAAAGAACAAGTTCTGAAAGTTTAGATGGTTGTAGCTCTCATCATGATAGCGGGGTTTTTTATATGGATAGTATGACTAGTCAAACTACAGGAAGTTCTGTTAATATTTCATCCTTGTGTTTCCAATCATCAGGAGGTGATTTAATTGATTTCATAAACCCAGTATTATCAAAGAGAAACATAGATTTGTTAAAGATTTTTTCAATTATTTCGAGAATTACGTATGAGATTGAAATCGAAGAAATAAAATACATTTATAATCGGTTAATAAAATATTTGAACGATAACAGAAAAGTTTCAGTAATTTCAGCTTTTGAATTACCGGAATTTAAAGATTTAGCATTAAAGTGCGCATATTTATTAAATATTTTTGGCCCACAAAATTCTTATCCAAACAAAACTCCGGGAGAAATATATACGAGATTTTTTTTAA
>LSSN01005905.1:0-31404 GCA_001970855.1 Smittium culicis | reverse complement strand
TATACTTTCAATACTGATTGTATTTAAGTATACATTTAGTGACCGTCAAACCCCACATTGTTACCTTTTAATTGTTTAGTATTTCGTACATTCTTATAGTACTTGGTAGTTTCGTATATATTCTTAGTACATGGTACATTCTATTACAGCCGAATTAAGATTATATATAGCAATTTTTTAAGCCTAATCATTCTTGATAGACATTCCTACGCTTTTACCGAAATTAAAATTCAATTTCAACAAATATATAGTATATTTACATTTTTATACTTTTTTAAAAGTTAGTTTTATTGGCTGGTTTTTTCACTTTATGAAAAACCGGCGAAAACCGGCGAAATTTTGCTGATATCATTTTATACACTTTCTAGCTCGAATTTGATAATTCTGAGTATCAGATGTTTTTTCTAGTTGAATTTTATGTACAATACTATTTTTTTGTTTTTTACGTTTTTTTTGCAAAAAAAAATATATCACCAGCATAGTACGCTGTAAGCTGATTTTTGCTTTTTTACTTTTTTTTAACTTTTTATAGTATATACATATACTTTTCATCTGATATGTTATAGTTATACATTATAACTTTTTTATGTACACTATATATTTATTGCTGATATGTTACTACATTCTTTTTTGCACTTTAACCCAATTTTACCAGCTCTTTTTTTACATGAACGAAATACTGTAAAACTATTGATAAAAAAAAAATAAATTGACGATTTGATTTGTGATTTTTTTTTCAGGGAATTTTATTTTTACAAGAAAAATAATTAAAGTCATATTTTTTCCAGATATTTAGTAGTAATCATTATTCATACACTAATCATTAATTATTGGCAAGTTTATAATTTGATATTTTTACACCGTAACTCTTTTTTGCCTAAAAGTGCTGTCTTTTTTAAGAACCCCATATATCTAAATTCCAATACTGATGTAGCTGAAAATACGTCCAATATCCTTCAAATAAAAAAAAATTAACTACATTATGAGACAGGTAAATTTGAGCATATAATAATTAGAGGTCCGATAAGTTTATATTAATATCAAATTATTAATAAAAGGCTATAAAAACCAATAATACCGATGTACAGTTCAAAGACTTGCAAAAATAAAATGAAAATGAAAAAAAATAATAATAATGTTAAAATATCAAAAAACAGTATATTTTCTTTCTGCTATTTTACTGAATGTCAGACTGTGATGGTAAAATATGTTGACTATATCTAAGCTCTAGTGTAATTACAAATATAATATAACTTTTATCCTATTTAAATAATTTTTATTATGATAAAATTTTATAATCACAAAAAATAAATCGATATTTGTTATAATTGAAAGATATAAAATTAAATTAAATTAAAATAAAAATCATACTTATATTTTGAAAAATTATAATATTCGAAAATGTAAAAAATTTAATTATCAATTTATTTTGCAAAATAAGATAGCTAATTAGGGAATAATAAAAAGTGAATAATTTATTTTAATTTTGGTAGTTTTTTTTTATAAGAATAAATATTTCCTGATTCAAAGCCTGAATAATATTTCAAAGTAGATTCTTAAATAATTTTTTCAGTAGCAATAAAATTTTATGAGTAAAACCAATATTTTTAATCAAAATATTTGATTAAATTTTAATCAATTGTTATTTTTATAAAATTTTCCGATTTATAAATATAATAACTCATACTAAATACAAAATATTTTTATTTAGTAATAAAGAAAAAAATCCTTTATTTTATTTTTATAAAGCTATTATTAAAATGCTCATCTGTATAAGATAGATAATTATTATCTACTACAAATTAATTATAAAAATGTATCTGTAATTTATTTAATAAATTTGGGAGTTTTAATTGATATAAGCAAAGAATTAGTTAATTCTTTATAGAAAATACTCGCATTTATTTTACTGGTATAAAATTAGTAAAAAATTAAAAAAATTCTAAATTTTATTTCTCAGATGCTTGAAACAATGCATTTTTTAATTAATCTAACTATTGGGAACTAGAATAAAATTCCAAATAAAATACGAATATAGAGTTTATCTAGTAACTAAAATATACATTTCTGAAGAAAAAAAATTCAAATTCTAGGTTTAATTAAAGTACATTGTACAACTTATCTATGATTCAATTAAATTTAATCTATTATTTACAACAATTTATCAGACAAGTAGAAAATTTTTAGGGAAATCTTTAATACCAAAAGATAACCATGTTTTATTTTATTCAAAAATAGTATAACGGGATATTTTTTCGCCATTTTTCAACTTGTAAGTGTAATTTTTCAATTTTGACCATATTTATAAATTTAAAAAGATTCATTTAATTTTATATAAAAATATTAAAGAATTCATTGATTTTATTGTTTTATTTGGAAACATATATTATTAATAGGCGTATGTAAATTATTAAAATAAAAATTCAGTTTGACTATAAAAAAGTTTTTTATAACTTTATCACAAATATAATGAATTTTTATAATATTTTTAAATACTAATCATTGTGCTTAATTTCGCTTATTCTTTCATATGAATTATATTCAAGTATAAATACTGCTCTGTTATTTACCTTTGTCTTAATATCTATTTCAAAATATGCGTGTTACTTTGTAGTTTACTTGCTACAACCTTGAAAAATTCTTTAGATCTATAAAAGATTGTAAAAACAATTACATGTAATTTTTGCTAAAGCCATGATACCAATTGGCTAAACTATCAGAAACAGCTTGTTATTATTCGCTGAATTATTCCTATCGATTAAGCTATTTGTTATCAGTTAGCCAATAGAGCTACTTTTTTTTGGATTTTAGAGAAATGATATCGAATCAACATTCTTGAATGTCAAATTGCTGAATGAATAAGTAAATACGAAAGTTATGTCTAATTTTAATGAGATTTAAGAAAAAGTAAATACTTCTTAGCTTAACTATCTTTTATAAACAATATAGATATAATGACAATGCGGAATTATATATCCAAAGCTTATAAGTTTTTTTTAATTCTGCTACTAAATCTTGTATACACTCATAGCACCTCTTTTACCCTGAATAATGATCAGTATTTCGAAAACTTGCTAATTAAACCAATCCAGTCTTCACAAAAAGCCAGCTCCAACCCAGATAATCTATTTAGCAATGTCTTGCTACACTTTGAATATCTAATTAACACAACAAAATCTTTTGAAACACCTGAAGATGGTAAATAATATTTCTAGTCCTACCTTTTAGTAAAAGATCTATTATTTATTTTGTATGTCGTTTCCCAACTACTTTTCAAAATGATTCTATTATCGAAAAAATAAATAAAATAAATTTTATAGGCCAGCATTACAGATTGTTTCCCAGGCAAATAGGAGAAATGGTACAAAGGTATAAAATAAGATCCTTTGATTTAACCTTTTCTCAGGGTAAGTGGAACGTTGAAGAATTTGGTTATTCGCCATCAAACCATGCAGGAACAGGAGCTGAGATTTTAGGAGTTTTTGACGGTTCAAAAGAGTAAGATATTTAGTTTCTTAATTATCAAAATATAATATAGGATCTTGTTTCCAATCTAAGGCAAAGAGTATTTTTTGAATAATTTTTTTCTATAATGTTAGAGAAAAGGGCGTGCAGTGGAAAGGATTAATTAATACTCTTTCAGGAATTTTTTGTGCTTCATTAAATCAGGCAGATGAAAAAACTACTGTTGAACCCAACTTTAGCTTTACACAAAACTCTAAAAATCGCATTTCGCACGATGAAATATTAATGCCAGGCTTACTTTATAATTCCAGTAGTAGCACAAGTGATCAGATATATGCATACCTACCTAGGGAGAACGTTTGCACAGAAAATTTAACACCTTTCATAAAGCAATTACCATGCCAGAATAAAGTAATTTTATTTTACATGATTTCGTAAAACTTTAAATTCCTTTCTATCAATTTTTTTTTTGTTACATTATGTTTTGTTTTAAATATCAAGATATATTTTTATATTAAATAAACTTTTTAGGCTGGAATTTCCCAATTCCTTAATCCACACAAACTTTTGGACTCCAGGTATTATTCAATGACCATCTCATTTAACTCTATTTGCTTAGTAAGTACTCATTCCAAATACTATTTCAATCAATTGAATTTCATGTACATCTAATGATTTTTTCTCTATTTTTTGCTAATTTCTGTATAACATTATTGATATCGTTTATGTATTAAGGATAAAGAATGTAAAGTTAAAGTATGGGAATATAAGCAATCCATTACAGCAGTTTTAAAGCGTAGAGATTTTAATAATGGTACTACTTTTTTTTACCATAGTCATTCCGTCTATTTTTATTATTTTCTACGAGAGCATGTTTTTATATATAATTTGAGTATTAATTTATAACGATTAACTGATTAGAGCTAGATACACATAAAATATTTGATCGCGAGTTATCTGCGTCCTGTTCTTCATCTCGCAGCAGTAAACTGCACTTTATGTTGGATTCTGATATTTACGATGCTAGACTTGAAACTACAAACATTAAAAAAGTACCAAACATCTCCAATTACCAGATATACGAATACGATCTTTTGAAAAATATAGGTAACAGTTTATTTTTATTTCTTTGCTTATTTTTTCAAATTTAATTTAAACGAGTTTTTTTATTCAATATCTGTATTAGATCAAAAAATATCTTTAAAGCTAGGGAGTATCAAAGGTAGATATAAATTATTTACACCAAAAAATTCATTGCTAAAATAAACTTTTTGAAATTTTTATTTTCTGCAAAAAGATTCTAGGATAATAAAGCCAACTAAACCAGATCTAAGCATTCATCGCTTCGCAACCGGAAAACCCGGTGTTAGTGGAGGAGTACAAATAATAGTAAACAATGAATCAAATTCTCCACAAGTTGCCACAGTATTTGAATCCGTTCCATGGTTTTTGCAAGTTTATCATCATACTTTGAGGATTAAATCACTTGATCATAAGCTCAAGCCGCTAGAAAATAGTAAGCTAAAATTTCCAAATCTTTATAACCCTAATGTATTTGAAAAATAAAAATTTTTTTTTATTTAATGTGGTTTTTTAGAGTTTCTTAAGATGAATTTAACTCCATCTTTATCAAGAGCAAGACAGTCTTTAATGGAGTTTATTATCGAGTTTCCTGCACATTCAACAACTACAATATCTTATGAATTTGATAGAGTATTTTTAAAACTTGCGGAACATCCCCCAGACGCTAACAGAGGTTTTAATATCGGACCTACGGTTTTAGAATTTGTAGAAACCGAAGATAAATCAGCGAAGAATAATAAAAACACCCTCTCTTGCCTTACAAAAAGAATTTTTTATAGTGAAGAGTAAGCATTAAAGCAATATATGATTTTACTATTTTTATAATTTTTGTATATAGAGATATCGTTTCATACTTTATTTCATTTGTATTAATCTAACTATGTTTTACTTTTATAATTTTGCGTTTCCCTTTATAGACCAAGCGAGTGTAGAGTAAGAGTATATTCAGAGCTGTTTATGGCATCTCTTCCAACACCAGATTTTTCAATGCCATACAATGTGATCACTTTTACATGTACTGTGTTGGCACTTTACTTTGGGAGAATATTTGCTCTGGTTTCTAAAGAGTTTGTTTACGACAAAGAATAATATTCCAAGGCTTGCCTGTACTTTTTTAAACAATATTAATATTACTACATGGCTTGAAAATTCGTGTTTCTTTTTTACCATTTTTTAAAGGCTTATTAGGCTATTGATTTCCTCTCCAGATTTTTGAGAAATCTAACTATGTTTTTAATTGTAATAATTTTTTTTAGTATTAACTATGATAAGCGATACAAGTATAAATTGCTAAAATAAATAGTGCTAATAATCAATTCGTCGAATTAATCTTTTTATACAAACGAATATAGAAAATTCTAATTGTTAGCTAATTGGTTTCCGATTAAATAGTATGTGTTTAGAATTTTATTGGCCAATCCATTTAATGAAAGAATTTGGTTTAGGAATTCAGTTTAATAAAAAAGCCAACAAAGTTAAAATTATTTTCTAATTTCATCTTTGCTATTAAACGATTAGATTAGAATCCTTTTTTTATGACTCGTATCCCTAATTTCTTATTTATGAGATTCTCTATTTTTAGTCATTTTTCGCATTCACAATCATATATACTAAATATATTTTAATACTGTAATAAACATTTTAGAAATCATCAATTCAGTTTTCAAGTACATCAATTTCGATCCACAATAGTTTATCAGCCCTGTAGATTCTCCAATAATAGAAGATTTAATAAGAAAAATTGGAATTGTAAATCAAAGTCTATTTAAAGTAGTTCTTTTGTTAGAGAATTTCAAAAAAAAAAATACAAAAAAAACAAGCGTGTATTAACATTAAAAGAATGTCAGACAGCGAAGAATACAAAGAACGCTTAAAACACAAGCTCAGCGTTGATTTTTACTCAGATATAGATTCGCTCATTCGAATAAATTACGCAATCCTGTATTTTTACGACTCCAATTTATTAACTTTTGGAATAAGATTGTATATACAATCGGTAACCCATCCTCTCAATTAAAATCATAATAGTTAATATAGTATACGAATTATCTTATCTTGCTTCCAAGAATACTTTTTAGCTTAATAATTTCATTTTTTGGGATTTTTATTTAATATTTAGGCACTGAGGTCAGGCTCAAATAGATTTAGTGGAAAAGCCATGATATCTACAGTTGCAGTAATATTAATTCTATCATTATTACAGCATGCGTTGATAGCACCATCGATTGGAATATATCTCGATTTTATAGGCTCTGGTATTTTCACTATGGATTAATATAGAATTTAATTAAATCCTGAAAAGTTCAATTTATTTTGGTTGTTTATTAATTTTTTTTATTATTGAATTTTTTTTCTTAACTAGAGCCTATTAACATCTACAAAATATTGACTTTTGACGTTCTTACGTGTTTATTACAGGCGTTTTATGTCCTAACAATTCCACAAAATCCTGAAAATCCCCCAATGAACTTTTCTTACTGGTCTCGAGGCAATGATAATGACACAGCCGTTGAAACGCAACCCGCTGTTCCTTCTGATACAACCAGAGTTAGTGGGGCTAGCTCAGGAGTAAGTAGTGATGCTGAAAACCATACATTTGATCAAAATGGCGAAGTACAAGCTGCTGACCATCAGCCTCAACAAACACAACAGCAACAGCAACATCAGGGAGCATTTAGCTTATTGAGATTTTTGGCGCCATTCAGCAGTGTTCCAGCTGCTAGCAATAATAATAGTGGTGCCATCTACAATTTCAATTCTAGAAACGAAAGCAGAAACATTAATAGCAGCAACAGAAGTGGATCCGAAAGCCTTAGTCAAGCAAACAGAAACGCTTCTGAAATACTAGCACCGTCATTAAACCCAACATTTTCTTTTAGCGCATCATCCTCCACTCACTCGAGAGCCAATTCAAGTGGTAGAAGCAGCACAAGCTTGCCAAACGTAAAAAATATTTCGAGTGGTACAAGTAACAGGAATAGCAGTGAAATTTCAAGCAAAGCCGCCGGTAACACCGCTCTAGATTGCTCAAAGATAGATGAAGCAGTTGTATCAACAACAGCAACCAGTGCAGAAACATCGCCTGTGGATCCACATGTAGCAGGAGAGCCAAGAAGAACCGGGGGCAGCAGTATAGGCAGCTTTAATACTAGCGCACATGAGCACTTTGATGCGCCCAGATCAACGCGGTCAACAACAGTGAATATCGATAGTGGCAACGGCATCGGCAACATTTCGCAACATCAAAACTCGCGCGGCTCCAACGCTCCGCCATCGGCGCAGCCAGCAGCAGCAGCCCTAGCCAGCAGGCTCTTCCCAAACTTCCATCAAAAAGGCAGCTCTGCGCCGAGCCACCAACCAGCAACAGCGCCGAAACGCAACTTGCCGAGCGCGTACACAAGCTTTTCCGATACTGGCAGCGGCGCTGCGGACTGCTACCTGCTGAACACGCTGAGCAGCAGCACCGACCTGCCGCTAAGCATCGCCACCAACGCCGCTACTAAAACCAGCACCGGCACACAGCCACAGCCACAGCACCAATCACGATCACGATCACAACTACTGTCACAGCGACAACCACCGATGCACGCGGCAGCTGATGAGAATGCTAATGCTAGTGCTAATGCTAACGCAGCTGCTGCGAGCCGCGGTAATGAAGGCCCGACAACTTTCCACAACCACGATATAGACGAGGCGTCGGGTTATCAAGCAAACAGCTTGCACGCCTCAAACGACCAGTTTCCTATAATCTCGGATATTAGCTGGTCGCAAATCATCCGCAGAATCAACTACAACTGAACATCAAGCCATAAAAAATTATTTTTTCATACACCTTTTTTTATATTATTTTTTTTTTTTTCTGTACTCAAGTTAACAAAATATGTACTGTTATGCTTATTTTTCGTGATTTTTAGATAGGGTCTCCCGTTTGTATTAATTTTTAATAGAATGAAATAGTAACTGTTAATCAATTTTTTTTTTAATGTGAATATTATTATATTTAAAAAGAAAAATTCCCCCAATAATAGAGTGAAAAAAGAGGGATATGGGGGGTTATAAAATTGTTTTTTAGTTTGTTTGGGCGAATGTTTGTTTTATATCAATTACAAATCGATTAAACTATCGGTATCTTGGTTGCTGGTATTTAGAGAGCTTGCGTTTTGATGTGTTTGGTTGGTGGCTTGTAGGTTGGTAGAGGGCTGTTTAGGTTGGCTGGATGGCGCAGATTTTGCAGATAATACGCTGGTGTTCATCATGTCGCTAAAATCAAACAAGTCCTTTGGTTTTGCGGGTGCTTTTTGAGCTTTTGGGGCGTACAAGCTGGTTGCAGGTGTTGGTGCTGGATGGTTGAACGCTGATGTTGATGTTGATGTTGATGGCATTTGTTGTGTTTGAGATGGAGTTGGGGTGGATGTCATTCCAGATAAGTTTTGAAGGCTGCCAGATTGGTTCCACATTGGAGCGTTAGTAGGCTGGAGGTTGAATGGTTGGCTGTTAGCCTTATTTATTGTAGATACCACAGGATTAGTCTACGTGGAACGATCAAAAGATAGAAAAAAAAAGTTATTTTTATCGAATTTTGCGAATAAATAAATTCAGTGAGCTAAAAGTTAAACAAGATTTTAAAACAAAGAAAAAAGCTTACATTGAAGTCAAGACCCAAAAGATCATTTAATGGATTTTCTAAAAATGAAAAAAGAAATGTTAGAATAAGATATTATGGTCTATAGATATGGTGTAATATAAAAAAATGAAGATTACTTTTTTCGTTTTGGTTAGATGGTGAGGAAATAAGATCAGCATTTCCATTTTGGTTGCTATTGAGGTCATCATCATTATCGCCAAGTTGGATAAGGAATTGGTCACTGTCGTCGGATCTGTGAAATATAAAGGTCAAAAATTAATATAGAAGTATAAGATTAATATATATTCAAAGTATGGATAGAAAAGTAAATTAAGGAAATGGAGAAGCAATTAAATTTATTGAGCGAATAAGTGGTTTACTCTTTGAATACAGGCTTGATACCGTTTTCCAAGTCATTGTTTGCTTGGATGACTTCTATTAGCGAGGAGTGAAGATTATGGAGTCTATTGTATAAGTCTAGATAATAAAAAGTAAGTTTTAAAGTTAGATAATATACGTGCAATTGAATGGTAAATATTTTGTGATGTGAGTAAAAGATATTTTGATGGGTAGTATAAAATTGCTAAGCAATTTAAGTAAAAGTAAAAAAAATAAGGTTGAGGAGGGTGGGATGAGATAGTAGTAGAGGAGAACTTGCAATATTCTTCAGAGTCTTCTTGGGTGCCATCGACTTCGAGGGTTTCAAGAGCATCTTTATAATTAGCAGTTAGTTGTCTAATTTTGTTTACGTTAGAGATACAAGCGGATAATAGGCTCTAAATAAATTTAAAATGGAGGGAAGGGGTTTATAAATGAGATAAAGGTTGCGTGTAAGGAAGAAATAAACAGTAATAGGGGTATAACATGAAAAGGAAAAAAAAAGAAGGAATACCATTCCAGTTTCGTCCAAGTATTCGCCGACTTCTAGAACAGAGATCATTTCTTTTAAAAGTTCAACTTTAGTTTCAAGGGCATCCAATTCGTCAGAGAATTGTTTATCGTAGTCATACTTGTTTGAAGACCGTTCCTACAGACAAGCAAAGGAGAAGAAAGAAAAGAAAGGAAGAGTTAGTTGGAGGGGGGAAGGGGAGAGGGGAAAGGGGAAGAATAAAAGATAGAGGGGAAAGAGGACGAATAAAAGCTAGAGAGGAAAATGGAAGAGTAGAAAAAGTTACATATCCAGTGATAATTTTGACAAGTTTGTTGGCTTCTCTTAAATCGTGGGGAGTGGCACGTCTGAGTAATTCTTGAAGTTTCTGGTGAAAAGATAAATGAATATGCAAAATCAGGTAAGAATAGGGTAAAGATGATGAGGGGATATGATTAGAAGGTAGGGAGAATTATTAGAGAGGAGGGGAGGTTATGAGGAAAGTTTACGGCTTGCATGGCTTCCAAGTCTTCGTTTTCTAGTTCAGATTGAGATCTTATAGTCTAGATGCAAAAACAGTAAGGTTAGGAAATGCAAAAAAAAAGGTTGGATAGTAAGGGGAGGGGGGAGAGGTAGGGGGAGAAAGGGTACGTTTTGGGGGCCGAGAATGACGGCGGTATTATTTGAGGAGGGTTTGGGTAGTCTCCAGTGTTTGCGCTGTAGTAGGTTGCACATGTCTTTAATTTTGGTCAAGTCTTCTTTGTAGCGGGAATTTTCACATAAGGAGAAGCGCCATTCTTGGAGCATTTCAAGGATTTTTTGTTGGACGGGGTTTGAAGTGCTCTATATATAAAAGAAGGGGGGGTGGGAGGAGGTAAGTGAGTTATATCGATTAAATAAAAGAGAGGGTGGAGAAGAGAAATGAGGGGATTAGTTACAGGTTGAAATTCCGGGAAGCGCCTGACAAGTTGGTTTAAAAAATCTTTGCTGGCAATTTGGTAGTGAACAGCATGGCCACAGTTTTTAACTAGATTGTCGAGTAACTAAAAAGAGGTAAAATTTTGAATGTTAATAAGAATAGTAATAATGCAAGAAAGAGTATGTGTGAGGAGATGGAGGAGGGAGGGGGGGGGGCGTAAGTAGAATAAGAATGAGTATACGTTTAGAGCTATTAGGGCTTGTTTAGGGATTCTGGAGTTTATGTATGGTAGTAAGGAGAATACAGCTTCGTGTGGGCTATAAATTATAAGTTATAGTATAAAAATTATAGGTGAGTATAATGAAGGAGGGGGGAGATATGGAGGAAGAGGAGTGATGGACAATACTTGTTTGCTTTTTTTCTATTGACATAATCGCAAATTTCTAAGTTTAGGGATAAGTCGGGACGGGTTCTATCGACACTGCAAGCTTGATCTGAAGTTGGAGGATAATTGATATAAATAAGAGTATGATATGTAAGTAGTTGAAAGTAAAAGATGAATGAATGGTAAAAAAGAGCTAAAAGTGGATAGAAAGATAAAGGGGTATACCAATTAGCTTTTGGAGATGGGTGGGGGGCTTTAAGAGATCTTCGAAGGTACGCTGGAGGTTAAAGCTCATTTTGAGAAAATTTGGGGAGGGGGAGGGTTGTAGCGGGGTGTGAGATAAGTAAGGGTAGGTTGGATGGTTGGGTGATGGGGAGGGGATGTGGGTGATTGGGGCAGACAGGCAGTAAAGATATATATTTGAGACGGAGAGAATGGAATATAAAGAGTAACTGAAAAGTCTGTTAATAAGGAATTATTCAGACTATGAATTATTAAGTAAAGAATGCAGAGGCAAAGCTAAATTGGGAAATAAAGAAGGCGATTAGATAAATAAATTAAATATGTAGAAATGATATGTACTGAACAGCCAATAATGTCTCGATAGTAGGGATAACAAGCCAATTAGGTGTTAGAGCTTAAATTAGGATGCGAATAGGATTATTTTAAAATTGTTGAAAGAAGCGAATTAAGAATTTTTTTTTTTTTTTTTTGTGGAATATTGTTGGGATAGATTTTTGGCGCTGCTTAGATTTCAGATACATCAAAATAAAAACAGTTATGGTGATTGGAGAAAAGGATATAATAAGCCAATATATATCAGACATGAGAAACTGAAGCAGGCAAATGGAAGGATCGGACGATATAATATCAAGTCATTATTGGTGATCTATAATATATAAACCTGTATATTTAATATTTAGGCCAATTAGTTACCTGAACAACTATGTTGTATAGCTGTAAACCAATGGAGATTGATAGCTATAAAGAAAAGAAGTAGACAGGAATATCTATTGGACAATGAACTTGTCTGCTAAGTCTATTGGCTTTCAGAGCCAATTCAACTAAGTAAAGAGTTAATATTTTGAGATAAATTTCAGAGCGCTGAGATATTAATAGAACTGATTTTTAAAAGGACAATTATTAATAAATGAGGACTTTTTTGTAAATAAGATACGAATAATCAACTGTATTTTATAGGCACTGATAATAATATATTTGAGTTTCAAAGTGGTAAATGGCTTTAGATAGTATAGGCAGTCTTCGAAGCAGACTTGGTACAGCAGCAAGCGGCAGAAAAAGCAAACCGGCGCTGGAAGATCAGTATGACGTCCTTAACGAAGAAGGTTTTACACACCATTAATTCTTTACTCGAAAAGAAAGACAATTATGCTTAAATTTAGTTTTTATTTTTCGACATTTAGAGCAGGATCAGGTGATTAGCGAAATCGAGATATCCAACGCGCAAAGCCATTCGTTTGTTAATGTAATTCACTCTTGTTACGAATTTACTGCTTTTACTACTAGATTTTAATATCCCTTTATTGCACTTTATTTGTTATTTAGAGCGTTCTGTTGATCGTATGCTCTGTTTTCCTTCTAATGTAACTATACTGTTTATAGCCCTTGTACTTTGTAGTAGCTGCTATTAATTGCACCTATTCCTTTGGCTAATACATATAGTACTATAAATTCATAATTGAATACTGTGTTAGATACTTTGCAGCGATGGTTTCGGTTGTGTGTGCGACAGTATTAGGCTCCAGTCATACTGGTAGTGGTAACAGCAATGGTAATGTTAATGGCAATGGTTTTCTGGCTTTGTTTGAGCCCTCAGAACATTTTTCGCTGCAGTTTCTTTCCTACTGCATTTCTCTGCTTACGCTTCTGGCATCGCTTCTTCTGGTCTCCTATTCGCTCGCTCGCCTCAATTCTTCCTTCCATTTGCATGTCAACCGCCTATCAGCAATCTGTGCCAACCACCTCGCCGCGTCTGTCCAACCACACGCCTTGGTTCTGAATGCTGTACGCGTCTCCCCTGCCCTATGCCTGGTTCTCGCGCTCATCATTGGCTGCGTATACAGCTTTGCAGCTAGTTTCGCGTGGCTGGCTGCACCAATAGCCGTCTCTTCTGCTACTCTTCTCGCCCAATCGATGCTCGACGAGAGTTTGCGCCTGATAAATGATCTCAGCAGCAAAAAGTACAAATCTAAAAGCGCTTGAAATCCTGATAGCCACCAATTACTCATTTCTAAAAGCTTGCACACTTTTCACTCTATTTTTATGCCTCTTGCCCCTGCTCCCTTCTAAATTCAGTATTGTTGCGAACAATCCATATCAAGTTTGTGCTGCTATTTCTGAACCAAAACTATTTCTCAGTTGCGAATAATCCATATCAAGTTGTTGCTGCTATTTCTGAACCAAAACTATTTCTCCACTCCAATGAATATCATTCAAGATCCTATCAGCTATTACAATTCACTTCTTCCAAAAATTATTCTCTAGTTTGACTTCTTAAAATTCATCTCATTGGATATTAGATTTTAGTTTTATGATTTAATCTTATTTTTTGGCGAATAACAACTTGTAGCATGTAATTTCGACAAAGATCATTTGCTACAATTAATCGCTTTTTTGGTTTAATGGATATTTATTTATTTTATTTCAGCAATAAATCACTTATATTAAAACATTTTAAAGCCTACATATTTAAAGCCATAACTTTAAACCCTAAAGACTTGTTTTAAATTATTACTTTTATAGCCAAGCTGATACTCAATCCTAAATCCTCCACTTCAATACCATTTACTTTTGCTCTAAGTATCATCTTTTATCTAATATTATTTAATCTTCCTCTAAGAGATAATCTTTTCATTATTTATTTATTATAAATACACTTATACTTTGTTTCCTGAAAAACAAATCAATATACAATCAATTATTTCATATTTCCATCCCATTCACTATCCCATTAATATAATATGCGATTACCAACTCTCCGCTCTTTCTCTCAACTCTCGTTTTCTCTTGTAGCTATTGCTATCACCGCCTCCAACTTCCACTGCACTCAAGCTCACGGAAACCACGGTCACTCAAAACCTTCCCACCTTGAAGTCAAAGCCGTAGACCAGCGCTTCTGGGAAAGCTGCTTGGTATACAAGAAAATTGAAACTCTCCTCAAAGACCCCAAACTCTCCAAAACTGACCCCATCAAGACCTTCTTCGATAACCTCGATAACTCCCACTGTCAACCCTCTGACTCCTCAAAAACTGGCCCTTGTGCCATCTACAACTCCATCCAGAAACTAGTCACCTCCGATTCCGAATCCCCTCAACAAACCGCTGACAAAATATTAGCAATCATCAAAAACGCATCCTTCGCAAATTCTCCCCACAACCACTCTCACGGCCACAGCCATGACCATGGCCATAGTCATAGCCACTCAAACTCGCTGTTCAAACGCGCTTCTGACTATATCGAAAACTCGCTCTTCCCCAAAACTAACCATCCCGCCAAATCCGCTATTTTAGCCACTTTCTACATCTCCCTCTTCCCAAACCTAATCCTCCTAATCATCCCCCAAAATTTGTCCCCAAACTTCCTCCGCATCATGGTCTCTTTTGCCGTTGGCGGCTTGCTCGGTGACGTCTTTTTGCACCTCTTACCCCACATCTTCTCCAGCTCTGCTCACTCCCACGACTCCCATACAAGAAACACCATCCTTGGAATATTTATTTTCGTCGGTTTGCTCAGCTTCATGACCGTCGACAAAACTATGCGCCTCTTCGGAGACGGTGATGGTCACGGACACGGGCACAGCCACGGCCATAGTCACTCCCACTCCCACTCTCACTCCCACAGCAACCCGACTGCCACCTCAACTGCAACTTCAACTGCAACTGCATCAACCCACAACGACTTGCGCCAACGCCAAACTAAAAGCTCCGCCAAAGACCAAGATCCTCAACCACAACCTGAATCAAAACCTAAATCCCAGCAAGTCCAGCATTCCGCCTACATGAACCTCATCGCCGATGCCACCCACAACTTCACTGACGGACTCGCAATCTCCTCCAGCTTCTACATCTCCCCCGCTGCTGGCCTCTCCACCTTCTTCGCCGTCTTCATGCACGAAATCCCCCACGAATTAGGTGACTTTGCCATTCTCATCCAGTCCGGCTTCTCCCAGTGGCAGGCCCTCTCCTCCCAGTTCGTCACCGCCATCGGCGCAATGCTCGGTGCTGTCACCGGCGTCCTCATCGAGGAAATCGGTCTCGGAAACTCAATCAACTTCTACAATCTATTCACCCTCTCCGGCCCCGTCTTCTCAAAACCCCTCATCAACGCCTCCTCCTCCACCGCTTCCTCCTCCATCCCCCTCCTCGCCTCTTTCTCCAGCATCTCCGAATTCCTCCCCTCCTCTGTCTACGGTGTCAGCTTCAGCGATCTCGTCATCCCCTTCACCGCCGGTGGCTTCATCTACATCGCTACCGTCGGCGTCATCCCTGACCTCATCAATCCTCCCCCTCAATCCCCTTCCGCAGATTCCAAATCTGCCCCAAACCTCTCTCTCTCCGCCATCACCGAAACTGTCGCCATGCTGATTGGTCTATCGCTTATGGCTATCATCGCCCTCAACGAATAATATCGCTGATCTATACCTCCTTTTTTTTTTTTTTTTACTCTTTTTTTTTTACATTTCATTTTTTCTTACTTGAATAAATTTTCCATTTCCCTCCATTTATCACTACCCGAAATTCTCCCGAATATTCTCTACTCGCCTTTCCTTTCAAACTCTTCATCAGATTAGGTATCCTCTTTCTCATCTCCCCCCCTCCGTCCCACCCCACCATCTCCCTTCTCTTAATCCTATCAAATTAATCCCATTCGTCCCCACGTTACTCCCAAGTGCTTACACTAATATACCATGGCCTCGAAAATGTAACTCATTCAATTCTCTTTTTTAATTTGCCTAATAAATACTACCACAATTCCTTATTCCAACAAAAAAAAAAAAAACACTTAAAAAGATACTCTTCATACAGCACTTTATAGGAAACATATAAATCATTTTCTTTAACCCATAAATCTACATTTTCCACTCCCCTTTTTATAAAAAAAAAAAAAGTTTAGTTGTTGGTTCTGTTAACGGCGATTACGTCTCCTTCTTTGATAAAATATCCAAATTCAACTCCAAAAACGGCCCCTTCGACTCGCTCCTCATCACTGGCGACTTTTTCGGCCCTTCCTCCCATGATCATTCCATACCATCCTCCACCAATACGGTGCCCTCGCCCTCATCTAGTGCCGAAAATTCAAACGACGATTTGATCCGCCTCCTTTCAAACCAGATTTCAAGTAAATTCTCGTTCCTCTTCATCCTCATTCACCCCCTCTTCCTCTTTTTCCCCTCTTACTAATTACTACTTTCTCTATTTCTAAAAATTCTACTTTTTTCTCTCTTTTTTTTATCCGGTTTGAATAATTAGTTCCTATTCCTGCGTTTGTCATTGCTGGATCCAGACATTTACCCTCTTCTGTCTCCGAAAAAGTCGGCGATTTGTCATCAGGCGGCGAAATTTGCTCAAACTTGTTCTACCTAGGTATTCACTCTTCCTCCCCCGCACCCAAATGCCAAATCATTATTACTCTCAATTTCCATACCTATAACTTATCATTATTTATCTACTTTATCCCCTAATCTCGCTTTTGCATTTTTTTTTTTTTTCCTCATCGGAATATTTAAATAGGCAAATCTGGAATTTACAAGACTTTTGATGGAGTAAAAATTGCCTACTTGAGCGGATCTGAAACAACCTCCTCTGATTCGACACCAGACAATGTATGATTCCTGTTACTCCTACTTTATTCGCCATCCCTCAACCTCCACCTCCCTTCATTTACTTATTATGTTTCCTAAATTATCTTTTTTCTACTAGCAGAAATTTCCATGCTACAACAATACTGATATCGAAAATATAATCAAGGCCGCAGGAAACCAAAATTCTGGCTCAAATACAAGCCCAGAGCATCAACAAGTAGATATATTAATTTCTTACCAATGGCCCGAGAATGTTCAAACTAACTCTGCCACAGCACCCGCCCTCCCGCATCCAACTGCACCATCTTCTTCTTCGCTGTCTCGTCTCTGCCTTTTGCTTAAACCGAGGTACCACTTCGCCTCCTCAAACAACGTTTTCTTCGAGCGCGAACCCTTCAGGTACGATTCCCAAACCTCTCGCTCCGTCGGTATCAACTCTGACCAATCCAATATCGCTGTTTTCACCCGCTTCATAGGTCTCGGTGCTTATAAAGGCTCCAACAAATCTCGCGTAAGTACACCCTTTTTCTTTTTTTTTTTTTTTTACCTAGCACCATTTTAATTTTGTTTCGCCGATATAACTCTATTAATCTATTAGTCATCTATTTAAAATTAATTCATTAATGATGCCTTATATTAATTTTTTTTTTAATTATTAATCCATTGCTGCCCATTTTTATACAGTGGTTTTATGCAATGAACATCACGCCGCTTCAAAAGCTGCTTATTGACAATTCATCCAAGATTAAGGAGCCTGAAAATACTACAAATTGCCCTTTCGATCTTCATCAACAAGGGAATAAAAGGCACCATAATTCAAACTCAGAAATCAACTCTTACCTATTTGACAACAACAACTCGCACCAACTAAATAATAACCAGCCTCCAACTTTGACCAAAAAAATGCCCCCAAACGGTTACATTTGCAAAATATGTAATGTCCCTGGCCATTATATACAAGACTGCGAACTCAAAAACTCAAACAATGACAACCCATCAAAAAGGCCTAAATACGACGTCAAGGCTAATTGCTGGTTCTGCCTCTCAAACCCAAAAATCGATAAAAATCTTATCGCTTATATTGGAAACGAAACATACCTTACAATGGCTAAAGGCATGCTCATCCCCACAAATTCTCTACTTGCAAACAGCTCCGACGGCAATAGCCCTCAGGATTCCCCCTCAGCAGATATTAATGATCCCATCATCCCCGGTGGTGGCCACGTGCTCATCATCCCGATCGAACACGTCTCTTCAACAAACGCCCAAATCGACTCCCAATCAAATTTACATGCAATCAAAACTGAAATCAATAACCATCTCGTATCGTTAAACTCTCTCTTCAACAACTATAACTGTTCCGCCGTCTCCTTTTCCCTAATCAAACCAACTTCAAACATGCACGTTTTTACCCAAGTCGTCCCTTTGCCCCTCCACTTAGTCCCAAAAGTCAAGCACGCCTTCTACAATTTTGGCAAGTCTGAAAATTTGAATTGGTCAAACCAAGAACCTGTAAGATATCCCTTTTTTTTTTTAAAAAAAATAAACCACCCATTCCTTTTTTATATTTACTAATCTATGTACGTATAGGACCAAAGCTCGTTAAACCCAAATGGCGGGTATGTTCAAGTAACTATTCATCAAAACGACGTCAGCAGTAACCAGCCGCTTGATCATATTTTCGCAACTTTTGATAACATGTACAAATTCGACGCTCAGTTCGGCAGACGCGTTTTATCCTCCCTGCTCAATATCGAAAACGGCGCTGACTGGAAATCATGCGTTTTGCCCAGCGACTTGGAATATAAAATGACCAAGACTTTCGCCTCCATATACAAACCCCTTCAATAATTACCTTATCCCACACCCACCCTCTTTTTACCCCTTCCCCTCCCTATTCCCTTCCTAAACTACACAATTCAAACTTATTCTATTTATAACCACAATTCGCTTGTTCTCTCTTACCTTCCCCTTTTATTTTCAAGAATAATTCTTATTTTTCTTTCGACTCATTTATATTTATCTTTAAAACCTTATTATTTTTTTTTAATCGTTTCTAAAATTAAAACTAAATTTTTAATTATTTGTATAAAAAATTATCTGTACTATTTATAATTTACTGCCTAATAGTATGAAAAATAGTTCAGCACGCTTTGCTTTATAACTGTCCTTTTCCCTGATTTTCATAAAACATCATTGTTTTTTTTTTTATCTGCGCGTTTAAATACCAATAAAATCTCTATATCTATATATATATATATACAAAATCATAGCTTGAAGGCAAAAGTCAATAATGATCAATTTTTTGTTTTAAGGGTCTTTTCAATTTGGTGAGGAGGGAAATACACGATTTGTAAGCCGAATGCTAGATTTACCTAATAATTCTATGTATATGTATATGTAAAATGTGTGTATATGTGTGTATAATGTACTCATTTTACAAGGAATTCTAGAAATTAGATGTTAGCACTTTCAACATTGATAAATCGTTCGAAGAAAGTAAGTAATAAAAGTGATTATACAAAATATCCTCTCGTTTCCCTCCCTCCTTCTCCTCCATGTCGCTAATTGGGATTTAATAGTCATGCAATATTTTGTCCATTTTCATTACACTTTTGTACTTATCTTATTTATCCTAGTTTTTACTTATAATCAGATTTATTTTTTATTTTTTTCGATGACACTAAGATAATAATTGCTATTTTATATGGCCAATTCGGCTCTGCTTTTGGTTATTATTTATTATATCTACCCAAAAACTTTTATTTTACAAATAAAATCTAATAAAAATTTTTAAAAATTTTTAAAAATTATTAAATAAAAAATATCTGGTTTAATATTTATCTAAATGTGATTATTAAACATAATTTAATGTGTAAATAACACCTATAAATATTGGCCAAAAAAAAAATCTCATATATCACTTGCGAATTTTCCGCTTCCATATTTGTTTTTATCATTATTTATTATAATATTATTATGTTTGTAATACGCTCTTTTTTTTCAAAATTACAAGAAATTAGGAAAATTCTAATAATGAACATTTTAAACTCTGTTTAATTGAGAGGATTAACAATTACACTTCTAAAAATTCCATATCCGAGCATCATCACTGGGATAATTCTCGAATATAAGCGATAAACATTGAGGCATTAAATACTCGGCTTAAAAGAAAACTATTATTTATACTTATGTAAAATACTATCACTTGATTTAACCCGATTATATAATCATACATTTAAGTGTCATTTCCAATCTCGCTCCTCAACATATCAATATCTTGAATTTCTATTGTCACAATATTTTAATCTAAATCTTTAATAGCTTTTTTTATTTCAAGTGATGGCCAACAATAATGATTTGAAAATTTTTTTCACATATGCATTCTTTTTTAAAAATCTACTGAATGAAAAGTTTTAAACACCAAAATAACAACTTTTGGTCATTGGATTACAAAATTTTATTATAATCAATACTTGATTCGAATATTTTTGACTCATTAAAGTATTTTCAAAATTGAATTATGGATAACTACATGCTTTAATTGTTTTTTTTAATAATTCAGGAATTTTTTTGGATTCGTGTAAAAAATTTTAATAACTTCATTTGATTTCATACCATAATAACGCAAAAGTGTTGATTTAAAAATTGCACCTTATAAAAAATACATAATTCCGAAAAATATATAATATTTTTCTCCGGTTTAAATGTTGAAGTATATTTTGAAGAGTTATCGATATTTAATTATTTGATTCTCTTTGAAAAAAAATTTTTTTTACTTTTAATAAAAAAAATTTCAAGAATCAATAAATACAGAAATTAAAACACATGGCCCAACAATGCGCTTTAATTTCTTTAGCGCAAGAATTTTGTAATATTAATACATCTCCACAAACTCCTAGCTTTTTCCACGCCTTTTAATCCCACAAAACGAATTCATAAATTAAAAATTTACCCAATAAAACCCTCCATTTTAGTATTATTGCAAACAAGTCTTCATCGCGTTAGAGCTGATTAAACTTCATTTAATTTATTCCTCAATTTATTAAAAAAACTGTTTTAATATAAGTTTATTGAAATTTCGCTTATTGTTTTATAAGTAATATCTAAAAACCAGGCGCGTGCTTTTTTTTTATAGTTTTTTTTTTTATTTTAAAATAAATAACGATAGTTTTTTCATTTGGGAATTTATTTCTCCATCATCATATTATTTTTAACTTGGATCTTCCTTCAAAATTCGATATAAACGTCATATAACTCAATTTTTTTCATAAAAAAAAATAGTTGTTTACACTGATTTAGATTTATTTTATCAATTCGTAAACATAAACTTTTTCTTCAATACAGTTAAAAAAAAGCAAAAGTTAAATTTATCATTTGAAATTATTCATATATATAATAATATTAGAATTTAAAATATTTTTTATCATTATTATTTGATTAGACAATATACGAAAATTTTTTGAAATAAAATCATATTATCGCTCTAGTAATAACCATTAATAACTAGCCTGGGATTATAATATTAGTTTTTTCAATCCAGAATTTCAACAAAGAGATAATAGAAACATATTTTTATTAATAAAAATTAGAATTAAACGATAACATAATAACGCCCGGATCTTCGGTGACTAAGCTTATTAATAAAAATTGGTATTTAAAATGAAGAGCAATGATTCAGTATTGAAATACCCATTTACTGAAACAGATGTAGAGATAATGAGGTCTATGTGGCTGCGCGAAACGCGAAAGAAATATTTATCTATTATTCTAGCCATAGGAACTTTGAATTTGGCTATTATCGGAGCAGGTGTATACGTATGCGCTTTCAGCAAACTATCAGATGCTCCTTATATTCCAGAATTCAGAATATTACTTGCAGCTGGATATTTCGTAGTTCTTCTTTCGATGATAGGTCTCTTGTTTTATATCCATAAAGTAAGCACATTTATATCTATTATAAACTGTTAATGGATAAACAGATGTTAGTTTTCCTGAAATACGGTATTTAATAATATGTATTATCTGATACCATTGAAAGCCACTGTTACTTATACCGCTTATATTATAAGAGACTATTAATGCATGTATATTATTTTCAATTCTCTAAAAAAATATCCTTTGATTTAACAAAAAAAAATAGAAATACTTGGCAATAACTAAAGTATTGAAAAGCCCATCAACCCATCCTGATATTATTCTTTCAGGGAAAATTTCTGCAGCTAGCCATAAATCGCCCATAAATAAGGCAAATGCGAATAGTTTCTTAGAGGGGAAATTAAACTCTGATATTATTTCTGAAATCTCCGTCAATACCGCTTTTTCGCCAAATGTCAAAACTAACCAAAAAGTGTACGAGATGAGCAGTCTCTCGAATAACTCGCCAATTTTTACTCCTTCAAACCAAAATAACTATAAATTTTTAGATAAATCGCTTTATGAGTCTATTGATATCGAATTTCCGAAACCAGTCGCGATTAACAAAACTATAACTGAATGATTAAATGAAAATTTTCGAAAAAATTCAAAAAGTTTAAAAAGAAAGGATTCTGTAATATGATTTTATCTCTTTTTTTTGAAACACTTTGTAGCCTAATTCAGTTTTTTTTTCCTTACTTTTGGTTCAATACCTTGTACATATTTACGAATTTGGCGTATATTTAACAAATTTCATACTTAGAATAAATTATTTACGTAAAAAAGCTTATTATATGTAAAGAATTGAAAAAACTATTAATCAATGTTATTTGGTGGTAGATTATTGAAGAATAAACGAATAATAATCATTAAATTATCAATACGTACCATTTAAATAAGAAGGTTAGGTATTAGTCCAAAGTAATGTGAATAAACATAAACGTTTGATAAAAAATCTAAATAATGGAAAACTCATAAATAGAGTTTTGAGAGTATAGCTTTCCGCGCTGTAGAAGCATTTGCTCTTTCCATTTAGGGAAGTTTAGTGCGTTATTGTAGCGCTGCAACTGGAGAGCAAATCCAGAATGTTTTCGGAACTGGATACCATTCTTGCCATACAAGTCTTCTGGTAAAAAATTCCCTGTATAAAAAACAAAAGCAGGTTCATCAGTTAGGACGCGCATTGAAATACCTGAATTATTTGACCAAATTTTAGCGACTTGATTGAGTCTATAGTTACTATCAGCATAATATCCATCTATATCGTCGTTTTGATCATTCTTTTTGGTTTCAAGAACAGTAAAAACATGATTGTATCCGCCAAAAGAATTCAGTATCAACGGGTTATAAAGATCGGGGCCAACAGACTTTGGTTCTTTCATAAAGTCCATTAAATGAGCCCGTTTTTGGACTGGGTTATATTGGCCAAGAACGGTATTTTTGTCCGAGTAGTCTCGAGATAATTCACCGTTAAATATTTTTGTCTCTAAATTGGAAAGGAGGTAATCAGTGGTGACAAAAGAACAAATGTGATTTTCAACTGTTGGCTCTTTAAACCCAGTCAAGTTAAAATACGCGTGGTTTGTTAGGCTTAGCGCTGTTTCGATTACTGTGTCATTGAGAGGGCCGTCGTCTAAGAATTTGGCTCTATATTCAAGCTTAAGCTGGTTTTCGTCTGTCGCTGTATAAGTAACAGAAATTTCTAAAGTTCCTGGGTAATTTTCTTCATTGTGTGGGGATACATAAACGAATTTGATTGCAGGTGGATCGGTTGAAATAATTTTTGGAGTCCATATACGCTTATCAATCCCAATAAAGCCACCATGATGGCTTGCGCCATTTTTGGGGAAATTGACATTAAAAGAGTATGAAGAATTATTTAACTCAATCTTATCGCATGGGTAAATGCTGGATGGTAAAATATAATAAAAATCAAATCACTCGGTATTTTTATAATAAGAGGAATTGAATACAAATAAAAAGTGGTAATAAATAGCAGTAATATTTAAATATAAATGGAATTTTAAATACCTTCCAGAGACTCTCCCTACAACAGCGCCAATATATGGATCGGCTTTACCTTCGAAAGAAGCAACCAATTCTTCGTGTGTATCAAAGCCTATGAGAACATCAACCAGCTCTTTATCTTTGTTAAGAGTCCATAAATGAGTTAAGCGCGCACCAAAAGTAGATAATTGCACAGCGAGTGAACCTTCTTTGTTCTTGAGTTTATATGCAATTATTGAGCCATCTTTACTGATAGGAAAGCTTTCGATGCTCATAATCTATAATTGATTTAAGAGAAGAGTTTTGAATGCAATAGATATCTTTTTGCAGGCTAATAAATTTGGCGAATTCCTAGATGTAATTGGCTTTTCTTGTTTAAAATATAGCATAGTGTGTAATCAAGCTGTTATTTATGTAGAAATTAAAGGCTATTTAATTAATCATTGGTACATTTATTTAAATTCTGATTTTTTCTCTATCTTTGAAAAAATTATTTTTTTAATATTTTTTTAACTTAATAAGTATTTCTTATTAGTTTTTTGTATACTTTTAAATTGTGCTTATTAAACTCTCTGAGACAAAAAAAAAGGTAGAAGAAATGGAAACTACGAATAATAGCGTCCTAAAGAAAAAAAATCCCAAGCTGTGCTAATGTAGTTAGTTCAAAATCTAAACCCCTTGGTGTTAAGAAAACAAATGATAAGCCATTTATCCCAGTATATGTAATAATTAATCAAGCTCTATAGAGCGAATATTAGTTTATATTATACGAGAAGAGGATACATATTTAGTGTTATCACCTTCTTGGATAATACATAACCGAAAATTACAAACCTATGTAAATAAAGTGAAATGAACTAGTAAAAGTTTATATAGTATATCATTTAAATTACATACTGTGTTATCCTAATTATCTTTTATTTCGGAGTACTGTGCTATGACCTTTATAATTTTCAAAAATTTAGAATAGATATTATCAAAAAAATTAATTGCATTCGAATAATAAAAATAAAGCAAATAGTAATTATTCAAGCTCCAATCAAAAAATACAAGCTAACTATTTGATCTGGAATAGTATAAAATCTACAGCGAGAAAGAAATTGCACCTAGAACCTGAAGGTCTAATGCCACTACTAGGCACCCTGTTAAGTATATCTATTTATCAAAAGCATGCAGAATCAGTGCTATAGAAAATGGAGAGCCCAATATTACAATCTACTCTTCCCAAAAGACTAATTCCATAAAATATACTTCACCTTCGAAAGATTCAACTTTATGTGCTGTGAATATTTACGGACCAGCTCTCTCACCGGAATAAAGTTTAACCTAGTTCAAGTAAAGTTGCTCATCAAATACTATTTCTATTTTAGAATTCAGTAAAGTCCGGGGATAAAAACTAGAGAGGACTCTTAATGCATTACTTCCAATAAAATATGAGCTTACCCCGCTGAAACCGCAGCGGCTGTATCCCATATCAGAAATACAAATTTAAGCGACTAGAGGATTTCGTAAAATCAAATTAATTCGTATAATCAGGTAAAAAGTAACTATTAATTGAAGATTCGTTGAATGAACCCGTTTACAAGAAGTCAAAAATTAAGCGACAACGCATGATTACATTTCTCAGTAGTTAGTAGAATACAAGTACAAATGACCCATATAGTTACACAATACTGTTTCTCGGACTACAATATACGTAAAAACCGCAGAATCAGTAGGAAAACTATCAATTTCTAGTTCTAGTATAGCTGAAAGGGTCGTGGTCGTGAGAGATGTGCTCAATGTAGCCTCAGAATAGTCCCATTGTAGGAATTATTCTAGCTATGTACAAATAGAATTGTTTTAAACTAAAAATGACCAATCATCTCAAAAATTTCTTTCGAGGAGGTTCAAAATCTAATTAATGAACCTAAAAAATTTGAGGTCGATCCCATCATCGGAACAAACGGCATCTTAGCCGCGAGACGTGCAAAAATCATAATGGAAAAGTAGCCTCACATTTCCAAGCGAGAGATCCAGTAAATCCAACCTTAGAGTCATGGCTTTTAAATTCAACTTATTTCGATTAAAAAGAATAACGTAGGCCTTCGTTCGATCTTCGATATCTGAAAGCTCAAAAATAAGCGGCGGAATAAATTTTTAGTACGAAAAATCCGACCTCCATCTGTCTTTCGGTCCAGTGGAAATACAGTTCATTTCAGTTACGTATACTGGGACTTTTGCTTAAATTGAGACCATTGGTATTAGCCAAAATTATTTTTCCAGTTTTGGAATTTTCCAGAACGAAGGAGGATAAATATCTTTCTAACTAAACAAAATTTTTGACCATGAAAAAAAATACGATAATGTGCTTAATAAATGCGTGCACTACCTCGTTCCAAGTTACAAGGGCTTGGACATAAATTTAACTCAGATATTCCATAAATAAATCAAATTCAGTAAATTAACAATCCGGGAATGATTTTCAAAAAAAGGGAAATATCACTCATTATTAAGTCAACCAAGATCTGTAATCTAAGGCAAGAGATCAGAAAACTGCTTGAAACAGTTCTGAAAAAATTGATATACCTAAAATATTTTATTTTGTAAGCATAATCAATGGATTCGCTCTCCTCTCTTTACAGCTCAAAACCTATCGTATCTTAGAGCTAAAGAACTGAATTTTGTTCATATAAAATTATTGAGCATGGAATGTAATTCTGAAGAAGGCTTTAATCGTGTATCTGAACTTCTGAAAGAATCTTCTATAAAAAAAAGACTGGAAATCTTTCTTTATCAAATATCAGAAATTGAGGATATCTTAGATACCCGTGATACATAGTGGTGAATTTTTTTGAGCCACCACTATATCTAAATAATTTTATACCTAAAATTTAGGAGTTTCATATCAAAGTGGAGCTAATAATGGAGATTTATACACCAAAGTTAAAGAATGTGATAAAGACATAATTATTAGTCTACTCAGACAACATGAATACACAAATTACATCAAGAAGTTCGAGGAAACATCCTTCATAGTACCTTATTGAATACTAGAGTAGATTTGGTCACGCTTTCTGAAAACCAAAAAACTATCAAAAAATATTCAACAGCCCTTCAATACTGAATTTAGTCGATATACTGAGTATACTGACTTCCCAAAACGAATTCTAACAGTCTCAAGAGACATTAGAAATCTTGAATTCACGATACGGACTTTTATTTGAATATCTATTTTCTCGTACCAGAACAAGTATTTGAAGAAATGCTACATATAACTATATGAACATAAGGAATTGTGACAAAATACAGCTGCCTAAAAATAGTCCTGACTTAACAAAATGTAATTCTGTTCATCCTGAAATTTGATATCCCTGACAGTACAGAAATATCACTAAGGACGGACCACAATGACGCTGGCAACACTAGAGTGCAATTCAGCTATCTGTTTTCCAGACCAGAGGAAACTATTATTATCTTATCCGAAACTACTTCAAGCAACGAATGTAGTTCCAAATCTCAAAAGCAGAAAAATTCTGCTCTCTTAAATCAAGAATTGGCGCTTTATGATCTCGATGATTAGCGGACTTTCCTCGAAACACAAGATATTGGTATATATTCTTTGATTTTATCATGTAAAAATAAAATAACTTGAGATTAGATCCAGGTAAAATTAAATCTAGCAGAACTTTTTGGGCTGGTGAATATCAAGCTATTTGACGACACCAACATCAATTACAAAAATAGCATACTTTCTTACAGTAATTTATGAATTTAGAGTTATATATACAAGATCAATATATACTTACAGACCTGCTTCCTTTATTTTTGGCAAAATTAATTCATGGATAGCGAAAAATCTAAAGTTCATCTATTTCATAAGAAAATTGGACGAAAAATCGATGAGACCCTTTTTTATGCCAAAAACGGAATTTTCTCCAATACTAGATTTGATTAGAAATTGGATGCGTACACAGAATTCACAATTGAGCAACCAAAGATAAAACTGAGTTGAATATTGGAAGTAGCAAATTACCTGAGAGCTAGTGAAATTCATATTATCCAATATTCATGAAGCAAAATAGATCAAGGCTAGTCTGATTTTGTTGTAGAATCTCCCAAATAAAAAAAGATAATTATAGTCTATCGAAAACCCATTCCTCAATACGGTACACATAAAACCAATAATTTCACTGGTATTAATTTATATAGTGTTGTCATGTTCTATTTTTAACTTTTGTTAATTACATAATTCTATCTCATAATGGATATATCTGCCGGGTATCCACACCCAATTTTCGATTTCTATTTCAAAGAATTTAAAATGTTTTATAAAGGTGTTATGATATTGTTATGGTTTATTTTTCAGAATAAAAACAAAAAAAAATAAAGATCTAAAAATGCTGTCTTCCTCTGACTTTATATGTTATTTTCCTATTTCAAATATATGCTATGGTGCACTTCATTTATCACTTTTCAACTATTTGATTTTCAATAAAAAATGGAGTAGGCAGATTATAGAAAACCTGCCTATAGAGGACGATAAAATGCGAGCTCTTTCCACAAAGAAAGTAGAGTAGAAGTCTTTGTATAAAGAGACAGGCTTAATTGTCTTCATTAGATAAAAACAAACAACTAATTCACCAACTATATTTGTCGAAAAAGAGAGATCACCAATAATTATTCTACAAAGAACACCATCAAAGGAAAATGTTTAATTTTCCTTTGACTATTACCCTTACATCCTGTTGGTTCTAGACCAGATTTACCCTTATTCTAACTTACAACAAATTTTACTATAAATTGACAGAATAATCTTTCCTTAGAACTATTATGCTGTTCAACATTAATTATATCCTTTAGTATCTCATTCTTCTATTATATCACCAAATAAAATACCTAGTTAAATCTTCACTTTGACAAGTGTACAAAGATAAGGATATTTCAACATCTCTACAACACCGCATAAAAAAAAGCGATAAATATTAAATAAGCTGTTACGGTCTATAATAGATCGAAAAAGACCTCCATTGAGTTGAGAGTATAACGTGATAAATCCACTAGATTTCAAGCTTAATCTAACCAGACTCCGAAGCTCCGATACCAAAGCACAGAAAAATCAGGGTCACATCAGCTGCAAACGCAGGGGTATCATAGTATGATATAGAACCACGCACTTTCTGGTTAAGCTAATTCATCATTGATACGTATTATCGTTACTCTAAAAATTTATCAAATAACTTGATTAAATTGATTATAAATTTACAGTAACTTTATCTGTCTCCTCTCTCGCGTATAATATAATAGTTAATCGAGGTCTTTTGAGCGAAATGATTTCACATAATACGAGATAAGAAGTAAAAAGTCACGCATAACCGTTCTCGTTTAACCTTTCTGAAAGATGATGAGGATGTTTCAAATGCGCGTCTTTATATTCTATATTCTATATTCTATATTTTTATTAGTTTGTTTTATTCACTATCTTTTTGCTGGTGTAAAATTTACGTTTTATTTTTATCCAATAAGACAGTAAAACTTAATATATGACATATAATTGTATCGAATGAATTAATATTCATTCTAAAGAGCCAAACTATTAAAAATGTTATATTATTTTATTGAGAAATATTTCAAAAGGTAAATAAATACTAGAATTGTTGATATTAACCAAAGAATTTTTTGAATAGAAGGTTAGTTTATCAAAAAGTAAAATTTATCTCACTTCTGGAATTCATTGTATTGCAATTCATTATTTTTTATAACACAAAAATGTCCAAGTTGAATTATAAACTACGTATTAATGTATAAGAGCTTGAAAAGTATGTTATATTTAAATATTTCTCGTAAGTTATATAATGGTTTTTGAAAAGGATTTATAAATGTGATTATTTCGTTTTAAGCTATGACATATATATAAATATATTTGATATATGGCTAAGGGGTCAAAAAATAGTAAAAGTTGGGGTATGATTTGAGCTTACTAGGGAATAATTAGTGGTCATTTGAGAAACCAAAAATGGTATTTTGGGAGAAGAGTTGGCCGCGTTTGAGGGTGACCATATCTTTCCATTTTGGGATGTTTATAGCGTTATTGAATCTTTGAGTTTCAAAGGAAAATGCGGCGTGTTTTCCGTGTATAATACCTTTTTTCCCAACAAGATCGTTAGGTAATGAGTTTCCAGTGTAAAATACAAAGCAGGGTTCATCGGTGCTAACTTTCATGCATATTCCAGTTAGATTAGACCAGATTTTAGCGACATTGACTATTGGGTAGATTTTAGATCCGTCGTTAAGTTTAGTGTCCATGACGGCATAGATATTGTCATAACCACCAAAAGTTTGTGCCAGTAGCGGGTTGTGGATATCAGGACCAATATTTTTAGGCTGAGTCATGAAATCCATTAGTTTAGATCTTTTTTCGACGGGATCTGGTTTTCCAAGAACAACATTTTTATCCGAATAATCGCGCGACATTTCACCATTAAGTATAAAATTTTCCATATCGGATAACAAATAATTACAAGTTGTAAAATTACACGTATGGTTATCAACAGTTGGTTCTTTAAATCCAGTCAAGTTGAAATACGCGTGGTTTGTTAGGCTTAGCGCTGTTTCGGTTATTGTGTCATTGAGAGGACCATCGTCTAAGAATTTGGCTCTGTACTCAAGCTTTAGTTGGTTTTCATCTGTTACTGTATAAGTGATGGAAATTTCTAAAGTACCTGGATAGTTACATTCGTTATGAGGGGATATAGTTGTAAATTTAACTGAAGGTGGGTTAGTTGTAACAATTTCAGGGGACCAGATGTGCTTATCTATGGAAACCAAGCCGCCGTGATGGCTGGCACCGGTTCTTGCTACATTGACTTGGAGTGAATAGGTGGTATTGTTTAGCTCGATATTATCACAAGGGTAAATGCTAATAAAATTTTGAAGTAAAAAAAAAAGATAGCGATAAAATTTGAGTGTTTTGCCCTTTTTTGGAAAAGTAGAAATTGATAATGAGTAATGGCGTTTTAACAAAACTGAATACATGTATCAGCCGTTTATGATTGTGTTTATTACCTTCCTGATATTCTTCCGATAACAGCGCTGATATATGGGTCGAGCTTTCCATCATAAGAAGCAACCATTTCTTCGTGCGAGTCAAATCCTAATATGATATCAGTTAGTTCGTTGTTTTTGTCCAGGGTCCACAAATGAGTTAATCGAGCACCGAAAGTAGACACTTGAACGATAAGTGTAGCATCTTTATTAGTGAGCTTGTAGGCATTGACGGAACCGTCTTTGCTAATAGGGAAACTCTCAACGCTCATTGTAACTGTAAGTATTTTT
>LSSN01005903.1:0-19073 GCA_001970855.1 Smittium culicis | reverse complement strand
TTTTGTTATAAAAAATTTGATTACTATTACCAAATTGTTCGATATCTTCGCCTGGCTTTGCCTATTCAGCTTTCCTGTCCCAAATAAATTTATTTATATGGGATATTCCTAGCAGAGGCGGAACTTTTTTGCTTGGAATTTTTTTTTATGAATTAGGTAAATCTATTGGTTGTATTAGATTATTCATTCATTGATATTTTCTAAAAAGATTTAAAAATAAAAGTAAAGATGATGAATGAATGAGAAATATTTAATAGTAAAAGTTCGGCTCCTCGAAACAGTCTTCCATGTATATTTCTTTTTTTTTGTAGTATATACCTTTATTAGATATGGGTTTCATAATTATATTTATTATACCTGCATAAAAAACATAATTTTCTCATACATAGCATGATACTAACGAGTGTATAAAACACTGGTATTTTGGGGTTGTATAATATACTTATATAAGTATAAATTATATCGGCGCACTATAGTTCAATATCAAAAAATGATTTCAGAGTAAATATATGGGCGTTTGTAATTTTTTTTTTTTAAAAAAATAATGCGCAATTTTTACTATATGTGATAAAAAATGATGATAGCCAATCAAAATTTTCGAATTTTAATATGAATTAAATTTAGTCTTATTCATATAAAAACTACATCAAGCGTTAGCGTAGATTTTTTATGTTAAAATTAAATTTATCTACATAAGTAAATACATATATCAGATTATATATAGCGATTTTTTTGATACATTGTTGCTTTTTTAAAGTTATAGTTTCCACCTTAAAAATTTTCAGTGATTTTATACATGATTATAGATAATCCTAGTGCTTTTTTCTACATTATTTAATCGAATTTTACCATATTTAATATATTGTATTATCATGGATGTATCTTGTTTAACGCTATACAGATCTTTAACTGTGTTATTCCTCTTGTAATAGAATAACTATAAAAATTATGAGAGATATATAAGCATTATGCAAATTTTTTTTCCTGAAAAATTTTCTATTAATCCAATAAATAATCAAGTATATTTTCAATGGTTAAATTTTTTGTTTTAAAATACTATAAAATTTAAAAAATTCTTTGCAAGTATAGTGCGAAGGTTTTCTTATATCATTTCCGAAGTCTAAAAGTATGAGTAGTTTTTATCAAATTTTATTATAGTACATAAAAAAGCTAAATCTATAATAACATTCAGATTAGAACTATAATGCTGGTTTTTGTTAAGAAACGATCTATTTTGGATAAATAATATATTTTAATATCTATTTTATGAGAGGGTTTAACTTTATTTCAATAACAATAATATTGCATATTTAAGTTATTTAAAATAAATCAATTTGTAATGGTAGTTTAATGTCATATATTCCTATATTTAATAAAAAATCAATAAATATAGTGTGTATTTAATTTAAATTCCTAAATAAAAATTTCCAAGCTTCTCATTCTTCTAGGAGTTTTTTTTTTTGAATTGCTGCTGATAAAAATCATTCGAAAAAAAATTCCAAATTTAGCTCAAATAGTTCTTTATTCATAGCTTTTTAATCATAAATTATGTTTTTTTAGGATGCGTTTTTTTTCTATCAGAAGTTAAAATTTATACATAATCTCATTGATTTCACTATTATCAACGCTATATTTAAAATTTAATGCATATTTAAAAAATAAATCATCATATAAAGCGCTATTTATATATATACCTAATAAATATAGATATGAAAGAATAAAAATATATTTAATTTTAAGGATAATCAATATACATGATGACTTATAAAAATAATGCAAATAAACACACGAAAATTAGTGGTGGTATTTATAATGGAATAAAAGAAAAAATGTGATTACTTTATATATTTTTTTTACATCATAAGTTTACACACGAAATATGTAGAATTACTATGTCTTTTACTATAGACACTAAATTATTCAACTTCACCAAACCCTTTATTAGGAATTAACAAAAAATATCACAAATGTATTAAAAGCAGTTTTATTATTTTTACTTTAAGGTTTATTTAATATGATATTTTTTTAGGTAATGCAGATTCTTGCAGGAAGCGAAACTTATTTTTCTTAGAAATTTTATTTTCTAATTTAAATTAGATAAATTTATTGATTTTATTATATAACTAATTTGATTTTACCCTCTAACATGACTTTATAATCTAAGTAAATTTGATCAAAAAGAAATTTTTAGTAGAAAAATTCAGCTCCACGAAGTAATCAGTTATAAATTAAGTTTTAAAAACGAATAAACTCTCTCCCCCCCCTCCCCCACTTCATAAAAAAAGCATCTAAAGTTATTAAATAAATTAAATTAATAATACTTATTTTATGTGATAGATAAACATTTTTATCCAGAGTATTCATACAGAATGCTATTCTTACAACTCAAATCCTCATAATTTATCAATAAATGTCTTTTTTTAATGAGTTATTCGCATTATTAACCATTTTTTTGCGTAAAATTTTTTTCTATTGCTTAAACTGTTTTACTATAAGTATATTTAATTATCTTTAAAACGTTTTTTTTTTATTGATAGAATATATAATCTCGGTAATTAAGAATAATATACAAATATTAACGATCATATAAAGTTTAAAAATATGGAATATACTATTTATTTGATACTAAAAGTGTTATGAGGCAATATTAATTATTCGAATGATATTCTATTCAGCTCTCCTCAATATTCTATAGTATATAGATTAAATATTGCTATAACATAGCATAATTTTGGCCTATACTGAGTCGTATATTCAAATTAATATTATAATAAAATATAATATTTTCTATTAAAAAAGAGAATGAATATGGTTTAAATTATCATTATTTAGATATTAATAGTTTAAATTAAACTATCTATAAATTAGAAGAATAGTAATATAGCACATTTATTAATTATACATAACCTGAGTAATATTAAATACGCGTTACCAATATCATAAAAAAATCTATATATAGATTCTTTTTGTCCATAATCGCTAAATAGATCAATAAATTATTTTTTTTTTAAATATCAATACGTGTATTATTTAAAAAATCCCTGGATATAAATAATTACTATAAATTTGAGAATTCATGATATACCTTTATTCAACCAATAAAAAATTAATTATACTAGAAGCATAATCAAGCTAACTATATAGTTTAATTTTTTGACTTTAAAATAAATTGTATTTCATTTTATATCAAATTTTGCATAAAGTCTCTATACAGCATTATTAAACATACAGATCTTAAAGTCTGAAAGAAAATTTTCTCGAAGAGTAGCCTTTTGGCTAGGCGATTAATTATTAAGACTTTCACACTACAATAGTATATAAAAAATACAAAAACCAAACAATATTATTTAATCAAAAATTTTTTAATTTTTTGCCTTAAATCGACAAAATAAACCAAAAAGTCGAACTTGAAATTTTGGTTCATAAATGATACTTAAAAAATCAACAAAAGTATTATATAAACCAATAGAATAATATTTGGACTCTAAATTATTAAATGGTGATTTTGCAGAATAATTTGTACTCACTGTTAAATCGCTAAATTTGATATTCCAATCATAGCCTGCTTTAAATTACCGCTAGGATTTGTTTTTGAAATCAAATTCGATTTTCCTTAGACATATATGACTTATCCCCCAATTTTGGGAATTTAAGCTTTTCAGTTTTTCATTTATTTCGTTTCCTAAATATTTTTCCTTTAATTTTTATAAAATAATTAAATTATTCCTTGTGTATTAAATTAAAAAGCTATTATCAAATTTTTATATTAAATCAAATCCAAAAAGAATTTGATTTTTGTATTTTATAACATTGATAATTTAATAGTCGCCATTTAATGAAATTTTTATTATAACAAAATTGCTTATACCGGTATATAATTACAAGATAAGTATAAAATCGTTTGATTTTTATTTACAAATAAATATGTTAGCATTGATCTTTTAATATTGTAGTGTTAATTAATTTAGGAAGTAGATTGATAAAATTGGAAATGTTTTAAAATAATATAAAACAAAATAAAATATAATATATTAAAAAACTGATTTTAATATTTAATTAGTCTAGAGCTGCTATCTAATTAAGAATACAGATATATTTACACCGCTTACATAATTTGAACTACATATTTTTCGTTTTAAATACTTTAAAGAATTATTTCTACATTAATGTGATTATTTTCGGTGTATATAATTAACCTAATTTCTAAGAAATTTTATGTTGTTTTTTAATAGAAAGTATTATAAAAAAAATCAAAAAAATATTATAAAAAATTCAAAGTGTAAAGCGTAAAAAATTAAATGAGAATTATTAATATATGATTATGTCTTATAATACAGAGCTATAGAAAACTAAAAATAAACTGAATATTGATGAAAAATAAATTATAGTTTAAATAAAGTTTATATAATTATTCTAAGCTGATATTCTACAATATTTTTTGATATTAGATTTGCTCGCTTTTTTTTTATGAATTTAATCCTTCAGATAATTTATACAACATGAAAATAAATGAATAGTTTTAGAAGTTATTACGGTCGTCGATTTCTCTATATTGTGATTAATCAGTTATTATTTTATTTTAGAATAAAAAATATCATTACTTTGATGAATTAAAAAAGATATTTGAATAATAATTTTATTTTAAATTTATTATTGGTTAATAAAAAAAAACATCAACCATTCGAACTACTTCGGTAAATAGTGAAACGCTCCCGTAATTTTGGTTTATTTTAAAAGTATTTGGCTTTAATTATAAATAAAATTTCATTAGACTTACTACATGAGTCTAGATTATTGCGAGATTCAAGAAAATTATATTACACATAGTTTGTTTTAGAAAAATAGATAGAATTCGGAAATTTAAGAATTCTCGTTTTTTACATGATTCGTAACTTAAACAGAAGGAAATAATCTCTTACATTCGCCAAGTTGGCAATAAGTACGTTTGGTTGTAAATTTATAATTAATGACCTATGGTTATTTATATGGGGGTATGTAATTTTTTACCCAACACTGATAATGTAAACGCACAATTATTCTTTAATTTTAAAAATAAAATTATTTCGAGTAAATAAAATACAGAGAAAAGGTCACATCTTCAACAAAGATAACCGACGGTATTAAGGTCATCAGCTAATAGTATTCAGCAGTACTATAAACTAAAAAGTATCTGTGTATAAATTAATTATGAGAAATATAGTTGCCTTTTTGTTGAGAGAATGTAAACTGTGTGCGTATATATTGATTGGTGGAGGGGGATTTTAGATAGCGTATTTTATTTTACATTTTATTGTTTCAATTTTAGTGTTTTAAGCACAGGAGGTCTAACCTTTTTCATTGGTGGCAGGTAGTTTTTATGCCAGAAAAAGAGGATCATTCAGATTAACTTTAAAAAATATAATTATAAAGTTCATTAGAGAATATTCATGGTTTAGCCAAATAGCAAATGGACGAATATGAGATTTTTAATGAAAAAACTAATTTACAGCTTTATTTATCAGATATGTTCAAGAGGGGGAAGCTTTGCAAAAGAAATTACAGCGGAATTCAGGTTGCAATTCAATCAGTCACGTTACACGAAATAATTAATTCATCTATTGGGCGGAAAGGTATGGTCCAGCAAATAGAAGACAATCACGAAGGAGTGGCAAATACCTGTATTAAAAGAAGCTAGTAAATAGAAATATTGAAACGATTAAATCGAAGCAAGTAAAATGATATTTCTCAATTTTCTCACAGAATTCGGTGCCAGACGCAATTGCGATAAAAGTGCAGCAATAAAGAAGGAAGGGCTGAATTTAATTGTCAGAAAAATCTGTCAAAAAAGAGATAAGGGGCGAACTCCTGAGAAAGTTACAGGATTATGTGCTGCTGATTTGCTACATTTCTTTTGATGTACAATACAAGCGTTTTTTATTCTATTCTATTTGCTGGAAAAACATGAGATGCTCCTAAATAAATAATTAAGAAATATTCGTATATTATTAGCCTTTTTCTTGCTCAATAAAATAGTGTTTCAAAATAACTAATTTACGTAACATTTTTTTATTAAGCCAAAGTTGTTGATAAGGGTTAGTCTCAGTCCATAAAAGGCTAAATTGCGGTGCCTTTTGTTGATAATTTGGTTACTTTTATGCTGAAATTTACATAATTTTCTTGATAAAAATAGGGCAAGTTGTAGGAATATTATGTATTTTTCTGCAATTATAATGAAAATAAATAAATAAATCCATTGGAAGCTGATTCTGTGATTTATTGGCCACAGACCCTACCATTATTCTCAGGCTCATATTAATTTAGAAGGGCTAAGGTGAGAAAATTGCTGTGGAGACGAATAATACCATATCAAATGCTTGATATTGCTAGTAGAGAAAAAGCCAATTTAGCCATGCCCCTAAACGCTGTGAAGTTCAAGTTCATGTGCCAAAAATAAAAAAAAAGAACAGTATAAAAACCTTTGTATTCTCCATAATAAATTCTTATTGTAGTAGAAGCACAGTTCACAATCCCTTTTTTTTAACAAGATCTTTAGTGTTTACTACATATCATTTTTTAATTAGTTTTAACTGTTTTTAACTAAACTCCGGTTTCCCTATCATTTTTTTATTAAATATCTTTATTTCTACATTTAAGCATAGGATCAATAATTGTATTTAGTCTATTTCGCTAAAATAGAAATCATCCTATTATAATACGCTATAAAAAATGAGTATTTTATCCAAGACTAATATATCTCGCCATTTAACAAAAGTTTGTAGCCCATCCATTTATAGCTCCTTATATAGAGCTACTACTAATAGCAGGAACTTATCAACTGTAGTTGATTCTCCAAAGAAAATAAAACTCACTTTTTACTCAGAGAAAGACAAGTATGATTTTGAAGCTGCTGTAGGGAAGACATTATTGTTTGAAGCTAAAAAATCTAACGTCGGAATAGCTGGTAATATCCCAATCTTATATTACTATTTATCATATTTACACTTATAAAATTACGTTAAATTTTTTTACAGCAATTTATACATGTACTAAATCGAATTTTGGTTTTGATTTTTCTATGATTTTAGGTATCTGTGAAGGAAAAAAAGTTTGTAACTCATGCCATGTTCACCTAGACAAGAAGTCTTACCAAATAGTCGGCGAACCTACTGAAGAAGAATGTGATATTTTTGATCTGGCTTCGGGCATAGCTGATGTATATGTTCCTGGAAGCTCGAGATTATGCTGTCAAATCACCGTTTCTTCCGAACTTGACGGAGCCCAGATTTTTATCCCCAGGAACTCCTTACAATAATTTTTTCCTCGCCCATCAATTCGTCCTCCAAGTTATAAAAAAAGCCTTAAACTTTATTTCTCTGTGATCAAAAAATGTCAATAGCAAGCCAACACGTCTCCCGTTAACCAAAAAATAGAATATTTGGCCAATTCTATGAATTGTATCAGGAAGTATTTTACCCAAAATCACCCTTTGCTATATAATCCGTAATTCAAGCTCGAGATTAATTAAAATTTATACTTTGTTCTCCTTCAGCAATTATTATCTCAAATCAAAATGTTTTTCATTTTGAGCCGATCTTCTTTACCGTGTCTAATCAATCCTATCTTTTACCAATGAAATCATATCGGATCAGTTACTATCTCTTCTTATTACAGCCTTAAATGATGTAAAGATCAAGATCGAATGTCTCCAGAGCTTTTATCCGCATCTCAAATATAACAGCCCATCCCTACGGATACTGCAATCCAACCATCGCATCACCACCAGTTATACTCAAACACTCTGCGTATTTACAAAATAAAACTACTCTTATTTCAGTATCATACTATTGTTATTATCACTAATTTTATTATAAATTTTCACACAATATCATCAATATATATATAAATATAATATAATATAATTATTACTATAGTTAAAAATTTCATTAAAACACAATACCTCTACTAAAACCTGCTTAATACCTACCTTATTCCTCAAGTAATCTGATATTGAATTTATGTGTTATTTTTTTCTGATATTCTAACTTCAAGTTTTAACATTGATAAATTTAAATACCCACAAACAGTCTTTCTCGTTCTATTATTATAGTTTTTTTTTTTAATATAGAGTCTAAATCTTTGAACTATAGCAAAAAAATAACTATAATTTCCATTTTAGATACATTAAAAGCGTTTGCACATAACCTAGCACATCTAGAAAATATTAAGGTTTCACCATCTTTTTTTTTACTGCTTCAAGTCTTCAGTAATAAGATATGTCAAAAATATACACTATTATAAGCTTCCAATTGTATTTATTAAGTAATCATTTATATACACTTGCTTCAAAAAAAAAAGATGACTTGATTTAGCATATACTACACATTACTTGTAATAAACGAGAAATTGATCAAGTTTAAAATTAAAAGTTTGTTTTTTATTTTTCATTTTAGGTTGGATAATTAACTATGTTGGATTTCAAAAAAGAAATTCTAATGATTCAAAAATATAGCCTAGCCGTTTAATAAAAGTATAATATTACTTAAATACTCAATAAGCAATAAAATCAAAGCACAATTCATTTAATCTGACACCCTGATCATTAAAGAAAAAATCGGATTAAATACAAAAAATTCAATATATTTAAATTTAATAGAGCTTTTTTGCTTATTTAAATTTACTGTAAATATGAAATTTTCTGTCGCTATGCTCTTGTATAAGACTATTTAAGATTTAATTTATAAATCTCGCCACTTTAAAAAATCACTTCAGCTTGGAAATTTTTTAAATTGGACTGCATTGATGAACAGAAATGAAATTGCGCTTGGTCAAAGTTGTATTATAAAGTTTCACCAAAAGTTACGTGATTGAATTCAAACTATCGTATATCTCAACTTGCCTTATATCCGTGAAGTTATTATTAGGACAATAAGCATGATATACCACTTGTGCTTTAATAAATAATTAACCACAAAAAAAAATTGAGGGATGGCTTAGTAATATGTTCCATTTTTGAGACTTTAATTCCTTTCAAAAAAAAAAAAATACAACTAACAAAAGATAAATATATAGATTCAACACGGTGTTGTAATAAAACATTGTTATATCACAAATATTAGAATGAGCTATAAAACTAAATAGGTTATTAGCGAGTTAACAGGTATTAGTATACAAGTTAAAATTGGAACATTTTTTTATTTCAAGAAATTTGATTGTTAGTAAAAAAAAAAAATCCATTGTTTTAAAATAAAACTTTTGATCTCTTTTAAATTAGTAGGGGCAAACTTATGAAGTCTGGAAAAAGGTAGATAAATGCCAGTTAAATGAAGTAAACTAGCGTCATTTTGCATTTAGAGGCTAGATTTTTTTCCCGCCTTGTATATAATTTTAGAGTATCTGCAATAGTTGCATTTTATCGTATACTAAAATCCAATTGTATGCTATAAGTGTATTATATTATCAACTGTATTAAAATAAAACAATATTTTATTCAATTTGTGCCAAGTAGATAACTAAAAAAGCGTTCCAAAAAATTTTTTTAGTCGCTTTCGATACGTAGTCCCTCTTCTCAAACGCATTTATGAAAAATCAGTAACTATCTCAGCTAGCAAGGTTTCATATTTATTCGCAGTAATCGAGTGCCATAGCCTCGTCACGGTAAACTAACATAGTTATAGATTCGCGAATTAAAATTCTGAAAAAAAACGGATTTTGTAATATCAGTATGAGAACAGACGTATTCTTTGTTGTTAAAGATATGCACTTAACTCTGTATCTAATATCTTATATAAATTCCACATTGTTTCAAAAGGTAAAAGCTCCTCTTCATATTTTCATTAAACTCATGATACAACCGTCTAAGAAAAAACTAAAATGTTTATTAATCCGAAATTCTTAGTACAAAAATACCTAAATTTTTTTTATTGAATTGGTTTAATAAAGAAATGGGCTAGATGATAGTCAAGCCAAACAGCTTGACATAATTATATCGTTCATATTAATTTGGAATAAAAAATAACTTATGTGTGAATATAATAATAATGCGTATTTCAAGTTCGTTAAAACGTAACGATTTATACTTTGTTTTTTTAGTATCTTGATACTTTAAACTTAGCAATACTATTATATCCTATTTATTGACCCTTATTATATGTACGTATTTAGGTACGACGGAGTCTGTGATTGTATGTTTTTTATTTATTTTTTCAATATATATCCTGCCATCCTTCAGATATCTTAAAGTCATAATTGAAATATTACTATGGCGAATAAATAGGTCATATCGATACATTACTTACCTGCCCTTAAAAAAAATTGCATGCACACAATTTTTTTTTTCCACATAACACAAAAAAAAAAAATAATACATGAAATATCGTAAGATGAAGAACTTTTAAAGCCGAAATATCGTGCCCCATTTTTTTCCTTCTGATACTTCCTGCTTAGTTAATTTGCATACTATGGATCCTCCAGTCAATTGGGTTTCAAGATTAGCTTTAATTGAATGAGGAAAAAAAAAGATGTATCAGTTTTCAAGTTTATTCGAATTATAAAAACTAGAAAAGCCAAGGAATATATAACTTTCTTTAGGGTGAGATTAGATATTAGGACTTTTTTTATCTTTTTTTCAAAGTAAATAAATTAAAAGTTCTTCGACGGATAAAATTAAATAAAAAATCGAAATTTATTATCACTTATATTCTTTTAAAATCTGCTGAGCTAAAAGTTTGGTTAAATTTCAACATTTGGTTAACTTTATGAACCCAGTTAATCCTAGTTGCATTCAATGTTACACATGGTATCGGGTATTTGGAGCTTTTAACCTAGCAAAAAAAAAAGTATTTTAATCCAGTATATGCAAACTCGAAAAAATGTTTTTTTACATTATAAAAAAAAATATTTCAGGAAGATTTCTTACAATTATATAGTCGCCAAATCCCAATTTCCCTATGTAAATACCATCACATAATATCGTTGAGTAGCCACGGCTAGTTTCAGAGAGCTACGGATTGACAAAAGAAAAAGAAGATAAAGTGGTATTTTGTATATACTTCAAAAAAAAATAGTATAAAAGTGGTGTAAATCAAATGTTTAAATAAGTAACAAGCATCTAATTACCTCTAATTTGATTTCAAGGTCATTTGGCAGAACTACTGATCTGAAAGATAAAGATCTAGGACAAATAGGAGTCAGCACGATACTTTCTAGAGCTGGGTGCATAATTGGGCCGCCTGAAAAAAAGATTATATATTAGGTTAAATTAATTATTAGTAAAGTAGAGCGGTTGAAAAAATGTTGTTATTTTTTTTTAAAGAATATTTAGAGGATTAGCAGGTTACCTGCAGAAAGGGAATACGCGGTTGAACCAGAAGGAGTTGAGGCCACGAGTCTAATAATACAAAGTTTTAAAATAGTAGATCAGCAGCCGACTATTATTGTAATATATATATATGTTTGAATGTGCAGTAAATTTAAAAGTCGAGAGAGTTATATTGATTACCCGTCTGCTACTACAGATGTAAGAATTCGGTTATCGATATAGCAATTAAGGGTACTTAAATGTTCATAATGGCCTCTATGAACGGTTACTTCATTCATAGCTTCGGAAGTAGCTAAATTGGTAAAAAAAAAGAAAAGAAGATAGAATGAGTTTAGGATTATGTAAAGTAAATAATAATTCTTATGCGCTTACGGTAATATATCATTTCGCCGTTTTGTTTATACACATTAAAATGCAACCTCATTCGCTGCAGTATATAGAACTTTCCGGTTATAAAAGATTGAATTACAGTTTTAAAATTATGGAAATCTAATACAAATAGTAAATGTTAATTATAAAATCTTTTTGGCAGTAAGGGATCAAAAATTAAAGTACCAAAAGGCAGAAGGAAGCCTAGGGTTCCCATGGAAAAGGATAGTACGGGTGGAACGGATTCCTGGAACAGCGAGGAGGTTTTTAAAAGAGTTCCATCTCCGCCAAGGGTTATGATGAAGTCGATTAAAGATGTATCTTGATCTAAAAATGAATAAGCACAATTAGCGTTATCCACAATTTCCTTATGAGTAAGATATGTATGCAGAGTTCATAAGGGAAGGATGGGGGTATAAATTTAGCTCTTATAAGTACCAGGGTTAAAAACGGTAAATTCAAATTTAGAGTCAGAAACTTTAGAGTAAACAGGCGATTCGACGTATATTTTAATAGTGGGGTGTTCTTTGTTAAGCCATCTAATATGAAGGAATTTTATTTTTTATTTTTAACGAATATTCTATGTGGAATATAATTTGAAATTAAATTTACTTTGCTAAATTCTTTAATGCATTTATAGTTTTGTCAACGCCAGATTTCAACACTACCAAGGTTGATTTAGGTACTCCATTTTCCCAGCTATCGCGGAATAATTTTGAGGAATAGTCGGGATATCTATGTGATGTGAGTGTAAAAGAGGAATTAGTGAGAAGGGGGAGGGGTTAAAGCAAGATATTCTTAAAAATTAAATATCCATTTTTTAAAAAAAAAATACACGTTATCATGGAATTGCTGAAGAGGTTCAGATAGAGAGTTTCTTGAAACAAATCTAATTGCGGGAGCAGGGAAAGCGCCAGGGAAGTTATTTAGTACAGGCTTCGAAAATTCATATTTTGAGGTGAAAGATGAGATAGATTGTTTAGAAAAAAGACTATTTTTGCAAATTTTTGGTCTGAGCAAGCGTGAAGCTAATAAAGACATGTTGTGCAAAAGAACTACACGAAAAGCGAAATTATGTGACAGTGGTTTATTAAGGTAAATATGGTAGAAGGAACAGATTTGAGTATTTTATGGTTTGCTTGTTAGGATGTTAGAGAAAGAACGTCGGCGAAATAAGGGGAAGGTTTGGGGCTGAGGCTAATATATTTAAAGCTAGGCACAAATGAAAAACGCCGATAATTTTTCGAGACCGCTGAAAAAGATCAAAATTTAAAAAAAATAAAACTTATTAGTGAAAGGTTAAGTTAAGAGATTCAGCCAATCCGTAATGATTAGTCATAAACCTAAATAGATGACATTTCTTGATTTCTGTGTTTTTACTGGCCCTGACTCACGGGAGCTTTTTAGGAGCTTAATAATAAGCCTGTACTTAATCTTATCTTCATTTTATGCTCAGATTCACAGCTTTGGATGCCAAAACTTATAAAAACCCTTACCATTCCAACGAATTTTTTTTCAATTTCGCAGACAAGTAGATCGTAGATCATTTTTGTCCATTTGAAGATTCACCATTTACGCGACTTAGTTCATTAAAAGCCTGCTAAAATCTGTTTTTATTATTAAAATTATAATTTGATTCTCCAAAGATTTATTTATTCACTTTAGCGTTTATAAGTAGATAATGAAAGTATCTATCAAGACACTAAAAATACACTTTTTTTTAATAAGTGTTTTCTAGCTATTATAGAATTTTTTCAACTCGTAAAATTATTTAGAGCTCTAGAAAAAAAAAACATGAAAAGAATTTTTCATAGGTAAATAATCTATAGATACTATTATGTGCGTCATATGCATAATATAAACGGTGTAAAAAAAATGTAAGAATTGATTTTTATTTTGTAAAAGAGAAAGTAACAAGGTTAGATAGATCCGTTATTATTATTATTATTATTATTATTTGTTTTTTTTAGAATTAAAAGCTATTCTAGAATGTATAAAAGACCTTTATATAGCGATAGTTAAAACGAATAAACTTGTAACTTACACAATTTTAATAAATAAAAATATACTATTAAAGTTTAAAAGTATATAGAATAATAATTTCAATAAATACATTATAAAAGATAATTTGAATATTATGACACAATTTGATGTATGATTGATTTAATTTTGCTAACGTTCCTAGGTTGGAAACCTTTTTAGCAAGCCGTTTCATTAATTGACTTTACTTATTTTATTTATATGCACAATTATTATAAAAGATTAAAATAATAATACAAAATCCCAGTATAAATTTCTAGAAAAAATTTAAAACTTTTTTCTATATAAAAATAATTATTGGTTTTTTTCTATTTATTCATTTAATTATGAAATTTTTATTTGTTAAAAAAAAAAAGCAAAAATTTGATATATTATATATTAATTTCATATGTAATTTTATACACTGTAGCGTTTTAAACTGTATGGTGGTTCATTCGTTAATAATCGCCAATATAAGAGTGTGTATGTATAAAACAAAATTTAAATAAAGGCGATAAGTTTTTTAGGTAAATATGCCCAAGACAGTGAATAAAGTACAACAAAAATTTAAGAGGTTTGAATAAAGCATGAGGGGTGGGGGGGGATGCTATTGATCATAAATTCATAATTCCAAGCAATTATACTATTTATCCAAATTACAATTTTGATTTTTATTCGAGTCATACATAGTTAAGCTCTATTTAAAATTATTAATTTATTTATTCGTTTATGCTTTTAAGCAAATTTATTATCTGCTGCAACTACATCTTAAACCAATTAATGACTGAGCCGAAAAATAAAATTATTTGAAACTAACGCAATTGATTAACTTTGGTAGATCAAATTCACTCTACTTTGAATGAAAGAGTTAGAATAGAGTCGAGTTCTACTATTTAGCTCACATAATCTAGGTCTAGAACCAAGTAAATAAAATTAATTTTATTCTAGAGTATGGAGTATAACCAGTGGATAAAAGGCATAATAAATGGACCCACAAATAAAATTTTAATTTTCCAGAATAAATTTAGTGATTTATTTAGTTATTAGTTATTAGGAAAGGATAGAATATAAATAAGATACAGGAATATAAATTTATAAATTTTGCAAAATCACTATTGTATTAGTGTTATGATTTACAAGAAATAAATCAATATTATTTATAGCTTAAAAGCCTAGTTGAAAAATTAGCAGAGAAAAAAAATTAAAGGGCAAGCAAATTTTTTAATGAAGGTTTTAACAGTTAAAATTGTGGTTGTTCTGTTACTGAAGGGTATAAGTTGCCAAGACGGGCAAGGCGGCAATTCAGGGTCGATTTTGGATGACTTGGAGAACGTGAAAGTAGCACCACAGCCAGGGATTCAGGAGGTAAAAGGCAGAAATTCGAACAACGGGGACAGTGATTCAATAATCAACTACGTCGAAATACCGCCAGCAGCGGTTTTCAATATGTGCGCGGCACAACAGCGGCCAGGGTGCATCCAGAACGCGCAAAAGTGCAGAGATGACGCAGGCGAATGCGAGAGCAAACAAGCGGAGTGCATACCCAGGCCAGTGCCGTACATACCTAAACCAGTTAGTCCAGAAGACGTCCAGTTCATGTACAGCTTTATATACAGAACGTGTGATCACGGGCAATGTAACCTGGACTTTGTTCTGGGAAAGAACTGCAAGGACGTTCACGCGCGGCTGCAGACGGTTGGGTGCCCTAGCAAGTACAATAACTTGAGCGCGATGTACAAGGCTGCAGAGGAGCTGTACAGAACTAGCGTGAAGATGAAACAGACGAGTATATTGGGCTGCACGGTGTACATTTCGTGGAAATATTCATACTCAAGAACTGGCGAAGGGCAGCGACGCGGGTTGATGAATGTTGCTGGGTATGGTCAAATGCTAAGCTAAAAAACATCGTGTTTTGGAATAACGAAGAGGAATATATATTTAGAGTTTCAGTTTCATTTTGATATTTTTGTTTTATACACTTACTCTTTGTATATAGAACCGATAGTATAGCTGCACAATAAAGCTAAAGACATAAAGTCTTATACTGATACATAATCTGAAAAGTTATAGATATTAAGTCCTACACTTGATACATAGCCAAAAAGTTATAGATAATAAGACCTATACTTGATGCATAGACTGATTAGTTAAAGACATACAGTCTTTATACTGATACATGAATTGAAAAGTTAAATACATAAAGTCCTATACTTGATGCATAGTCTGTAAAGTTAAATACATAAAGTCCTATACTTGATGCATAGTTTGTAAACTTAAATACATAAAGTCCTATACTTGATGCATAGACTGATTAGTTAAAGACAAAGTCCTATACTTGATGCATAACTGAAAAGATTAGTTTCGATTAATGAATGAATGTTAGGAGAGAGCCTATTAGCTTCGAGTAAATATTAGAGCGACGATTGGCTGTTTTGCATTATTTTATGCGTTGACAAAGTCAATTGCATATTATAATGAGCTATTTCCTATTGGGAGGAAAAAGCAGCCACCTAATAACAAATAAAGCGATCTTCAAGGAGCATTGCATTTATTCTAGTGTCTACTTATTGGACTTTTACCCACAGACTTATCCCGCAATAATAAAGAAAGCCAATGATGAATATTTAATAAAATTTAGCAATAACGTTACTTGCTTAGAATATCTAAAATAAGCCAATGGCAGGGACTAACCCGCTTAATGGTTGGCTTTAGAGATCATTTGATTCTTATCCCAGTGCAGCGGTTGGTCAGCTTTGGAAAGCACAGCTACACTGGGAGTTGATTGTCCGAAATTTATATGTTGCTACTTTAGTATTACACTTATTTCGAATCAAAATAATAAAGACTAGCTTCAATGCCTTGAATATAGAAAAAAATTTTTTTCATGTTGGTTTGTATAGTAAGTAATAAGAAACAAAATCTATTGATTTTTAAACCAAGAGTGATCCTATTGGGTCTGAAATTGACTCCATTTTAGTGGACATTTCTCGCTAATAAACAGATACCATCTCATGCCAGATGCCAATCAGATCAGCTCATAAGCATATTAAAATTTGAAAACCTGGCCATTAATAGCCTCTAAGAGATTATGACTGAAAACAAAACAGTCCACTTGATACTAGTGTCCACGAATGCCTTGCCCAGTAATAATCTGCGAGATTAACTGCGCACGTATGATTGAACAGGTACGATGAGCGGAGATTGAGTGCGGACTATTATTCGCTGAGAAATTAAGATTAAGACTTATAGATCTCGCAGCCAATAATACGCACCAAGCAGCGTTAAGTGTTGGCGATTTAGTTTATAGGATATTTTGGGTCTAACAAATATTGGCTCTGCTGCCGCAAACGCTATAATCTAGCTGTAATATTCTTGCGAGTTTGGAGCTCTACGATAAAAAACAGGCAGCGTTTGTGGCAGGAGTTGTAAGGTTTGGCTGCTATGGATTTATAGCGAGATTCTGTGGAGTCACAGCTATGTGAGGTGATAGGCTACCCCTCCTTTGCTTATAAGACAGCGTTTAGGTAAACATTTAATCCTGCTGAGATTAAACGCAATTTACTAAACTGCCTTTAAAATACCTTAGCCTCCTTAAAGCGCCCAATAAAATTCTGCGCTAAATACCCGAGTGCTTAAAATGCCCCCCAATTTCCTCAAAAGCGTCTGAAATCACCTAAAAAAAGGCGAAAATGCTTACTAAAAAAAAAAAAAACGAGCAAATCCTCCCTTATGCTGAGCTACAATTTCTATAGGCCTTTTAGTCTCTTGAGAAAAAATGCTGTTTCTTTCTTAGCTATTTTTCTCCATTTCTATAATTCTTACTCTAATTCACTCTCTTCAAATTATTCTTTTATTTTAGCTTCCACTTATCTTTATTACCACCCCTACTTTTAACCACTCTCACATTAAGCATTATGAACAAAGATGATGAATACGATTACCTCTTCAAAGGTACTACCAACTCACCCTCCCCTATATTTACCCTGCCTTTCTCATTTTAGCATACTCTCTAATTTATTTATTTAACATTTCCCCCTCCTCCTCATTCTACCTTTATTTAGTTGTCCTAATCGGAGACTCTGGCGTAGGAAAATCTAATCTTCTCTCCAGATTTACCAGAAACGAGTTTAACCTCGAGTCTAAATCCACCATTGGTGTTGAATTTGCCACTAGAGGAATCCAAGTTGATGGTAAAACCATCAAAGCCCAAATTTGGGATACTGGTAAGTTCTCTTTCTCTCTCCTTCTTTAAATTCATTCCTTTTTTTTCTCTCAAATATCTTCATCTTTATTCTATGAATTTATATATAAATCTTCAGCTGGCCAAGAAAGATATAGAGCTATTACCAGCGCGTAAGTTTAGCTTATCCCATATATCTCTTTTTTAAAAATAAACTCTTTTTTTTTTATATATCCTGCTTCAAATGCTTTTAACCAATCCTTTTCTCTCTACCTTCCTTTTTATAGTTATTACCGTGGTGCTGTTGGTGCTTTGCTTGTATATGACGTAGCTAAACACGGCACATACGACAATGTCGACCGCTGGTTAAAGGAACTCCGCGACCACGCCGATAGTAATATCGTAATCATGCTCGTCGGTAACAAATCTGACTTGCGCCACCTCCGTGCCGTCCCTACCAACGACGCAAAATCTTTTGCTGGTACTCATACTTTTCTCCCCTTTATCCTCTTTTCTATTTTCCTAATGTCTTTACGCATTATAACAACATTTCTTTTCAATTAATTCATATCCCTGACTCTTATTTATTTTTTATTTTAGAATCAAATGGTTTATGCTTCATTGAAACCTCTGCCCTAGACTCTCAAAATGTCGAACAAGCCTTCCAGCAAATCCTAACCCAAATCTACCGCATCGTCTCAAATAAAGCCATAGAAAGCAGCAACGAAGGTGTCCAACCTGGTGCTGGTGCCCAAATTATCGTTCCCTCTGCTGACGATAACTCAAAACCTGCCAATAAATGCTGCTAAAAATACCTAAATAAAATGAAAATTTATAAAATAATTCCACTATTTTATAAACAAAAAGAAAAAACATCCATCTTACTCTCTCACTTTTCACCTTAATTTTTTTTTTACTATTTTATTTGTCATATATTTTTTGATTCTACCTCCTTTTTCTTTCTCTCTATATCTCTCCTATAATAGAAAAATAAAGGATAACTATTTTAATCTTATTTATTTTCCATTTTACGTTATTCCATCTCTATAATCCCCAAATATTTATTGAATAAATTAATATACTTTACTATTTTTACCAAATATCAGGTTTATTAATTATATATAATAAAGTGCAAAGAAAAAGAATCAAGTACAACCAAACCAAGGAAAGTTCAAAGACATCCTCTTCCGCCTCCACCCCCCCCCCCCC
>LSSN01005902.1:0-19003 GCA_001970855.1 Smittium culicis | reverse complement strand
GCAGATGAGATCTGTATACACTGTATGAGAACAAAAAAACGCCCAAAAGTGACATTCGTACCATCTCCTATGAACCCAGAAGATATATATAGCATGTTTACAGTGCAGACTGAATGGTCAATAAACATGAATACATTCTCAGCTATCACGAATATATTCGGGGTACACGAGGTAGACCTATTCGCTTCAAGGGTAAAAAATAAGTTGGAAAAATACTACACCTGATTTCCAGACCAATTTGCTATACACCAGAATTCTCTAGATTATAGCTGTTCAGGTTGGTAAAATCCTTACAGTTTCACCTGTACACTCTGATCCCACAAGCAGTTCAGAAATTCAGAAGCGAAAATCTGAAAATTTCCTTGGTAACTTCTTTTTTGGAATACTGCTGTTTGGTATCCGGATATATAGAAACTATCATATCAGTAGCACGATCTCTACTATTACAAGCCACAACGGTGGCCATAGATCCATGAATCGGAAAATCGCCGATATATATGAGGAATTATTGGTGTTTAATTGCCTGGAAGATCAGAATAAAATCTTTAATACACAAGAGCTCATGTAGGTCTTCATTGATATTATCCTTTACAACCAAAGATCAAAGAAGCGTAGATCTAGTTATCATTCTAAAAAACAAAAAATTTTAGATTGTCGCATCAGTACCAAAAACAGGACCAAATTACAAGAGATTCACGCATGTAATTATCTTTATATTCTTTTCACTACTAAGAAGCTAAATCCAAAAAATATAAGAGCTTAAAATTCGGCCTTATTTATCCTAATATAAGATTCTTTTTTAATCGATAGATCCCACTGTTTTAAAGAAATTTTAAACTCAATAGATGATACAGAGATAAAATCTTTTGTTAAACCAATTATAGTCATATCTCCGATTGTAATTAAGATTTAGAAAGAGAGGAAAATAAGAAGAATTGTATAGACCAAGACTGACTACAAAGACATACTAGTTTTCATACTGTGGGTTTCATCGTGCAAGAGACTTGAACAGAATCCAAAGTTCTAAAAAATTTAAATAATGGAATAATATGATTTGTAATATTAGCCCCAAAAGAAAAAAGATATGGCAAGCCGATTGAAAGGAATTTCGAAATTAACAGCCAATAAAGCCTATATTGCGTAATAAGAAAAGGACTCATATGAATTATGTTCAACGCTACATAAAAATAATCATAAATTATTGGATCATAGACTAATTAGACAAAAAAATCACAGCAAGACTTTATCAGTGGATAACATTACTAGGAACATGCATAATATTTCAAAGCTCATTGATCACCTCAAATTACACCTAACCCAAAATCAAAAAAAATCGGTCAAAAATTGGTGTCTAAATCAGTTATTTCGTCCGGTAAAGCTGTCTCAGATGATTTTTGGACTAATTAAGATATTTTCTACACTTAATATCGTTTTTATCGTAGCACTTAGTCAAAAAGTATCGAGGCAGCGCTACCTCTAGAGTAATTGATATTTCCGCCATCGAAATATATTGTAATATTAGGTGTATCTTTAAGAATATATTAATGAATATCATACAAGTTTTTGGAAATATTAGTTACTGATCATCAGTCCATTTATACTTATGAAAAATATAATAAGGATAGAAAATTATTTTACTTGAAATTATTAATATAAAAATTTTATTATTATATCTTAAAATTTATACTTATGGGCACCATTCTAAATTTTTTTATTTATTTTTAAATTTTGAATGTATTACTCAATAAGATGGTAAAATAAAATATTCACCAATTATATAGCATTAATTAATAATCTCTCTAACGGGCTCGATAAATATTACATTTTTTCACACTCAAGTAACCATATACAATGCTATCCATCACTTTCCCACAAAAATTGGACTTTTGAGCTGGTTCATATATACCTTTATTACATTTCTTTAATTTTTTACCTGTTATTATATCATCGAAGTATATTGATCATATATGGCTCATAATTTTTGGCTCAATTAGTAGCTTTTACATTCTCTAACAGCTGAAATCTGGTACATAGGTTGTAAATATTCTCAATATAATCCATTTTTATATATTTGGTGTATCATAATGAATAGATAATAGTAAAAACTTCCTTATTTATAAGTTTTTGAAATTATTTAATTTTCCTCTGCTATATATTTTTTTTAATGAGATAATACCAAAATACACTATATCTACAATATTATTGGTTACAATTTTTCTTTTCATACTAAAATCTAATAGCTTGATATTTTTTTTACTTACGCTATTTACATAGTAAAAAACTTCATTATTTGACAAATGTAATCGCACTAATTAAAGAATTTTCTTTTGTTTTATATTGATTTCGATTTCATCCATCAAATATCTTACTTAACTTTATTTACACCTAATAACTTTATGTAACCAATACTTATATTATAGGTTTCACTAATATCGCACTTATTCATTTCAGACGTAGTGATTGTATGGTATTCTCGATAAATTCTAATAAAATTCCTTCACTTTACTACCTTGGGATAAAATATAAAATCTTTATATTATTTTTAATGGAAATGGTTTTATTTTATTTATATTAGGTTAGATTCCGCCAATTGGTCAATTTTTTATTTTCATCCATTAATAAGCGATTTATCCGCTTAGTAAAGATCATATCAGATTGCGCTTCTACCTTTAGTAGTCTCATACCTTCGGCTTTGGAGGTAGATCCAAAGTTTCCAATTATATTTTTAAATAGCGCTTAATAAATAAAAAATTCTAATTATATTTTTAATTGTATTATAGAAATTTTTTCAAAAGGTGCATGTGTGAGAAGCACAAGTTTTTTGAAGGCAGAAATGTAATGGTTAATTGAACTCGACCTTTTATGAACACATTTCTAATTTTCCATGATTATGTTTTAACAGGAATTTCATTTTTTATTGAAGAGCTAATATAAGAAGTATCTATACCATAGAATTTAAAGTGAATACCTAAATATTCAAGAAATTTCATTTCTAATTGGTTTAAATATATTAGGGACCCATTATGTATTTTTATTCCAACACAAACAATTTTTTCATTGTTAAAATTTTCATTTGAGGCTAAATAGTAGTGATGTAGAGCCTTTTCTAGTATATTTTCGACGCTACTGTTTTTAATTACCACTAATTTACCGTTTACATAATCAAGAGTCATAATTGGGTGGCTATTTTACGTTAATTTCTTTAATGGTTTCATTAATGTATAATATAGAGGTTCAAATATTATATTATATAAATAAAATGACATCGGGTCACGCTGTTTAAGCTCTTGAATAATAAAAATAAAAATTTTTAGCTCAATATTTACAAATATTTGTGCTTTAGGTTTAATATAAATACATTGGATGTATCTAGAAATTTATTTCAAATTACTTTTTTTTTTTAGGCAAAAGTTTAAATACCTTTATTGTAGCCTATAATGAGCTTTTTCTTGATCATGCATAATTAGGTGGTCTTTAGTATTTCCAGAATCCATATAATTATTTATATAAGAAAATTGAATGGAAAAATGTTGTCAAAAATGCACCTTTCTTTTATGAAACCTGTTTTTATTGATTTTATAATTTTTTCCATTATTTTTTGTAGCTTATTGGTAATATCTTTGTGAATATTTTTTTTTCGGAATTAGAAAGCGTAATTGGTCTCCAATTTTCCAAAGAATAAAAATAGCCTTTTTTATATATTTAAGTGATTTTTGGTCCTCCAATTAAGGAGCTACATAAGTGGATCTCGTTTATATTGTTAAATAGATCGAATACGTACTTAGTTATCTGATAAATGATTTTTTGTAAAATTAAAATAGTATTCCATCAGGTCAAAGAGATTTATTATTCAGCGAGACATTAATAACGTAGATCATATATTCTTTCAAAATAGTCGAATCGAGCATATTAGCTCATGATTTTTAAATTTTTTAATACATTCCTATAAAATATTTTGGCTAGTATTATTTTTAGCTCCTGTTTCAATAAATATTTGTAAAACGGCTGGAAAATTTCTAAAATCACCGATTGGGTTGCTTTTACTTCGCCTTTATCGTTTTATAAGGTTTTTTCTTTTCTCTTGCTTTCAATAGTCCAAAAAAATATCTATTGGACCTTTAATTTTTTTTTAATCATTTTGATCCCAATTTATTTATTATTCCGCTATTTATGTCATTTAAAATAGCTTTAATGGCTTTATCATTGTCATAGAACATTTTACTCCAATTTTCTAAATGAATTTCATAGTAGGAATTACAGATTAAATTTTGAGCTATATTATTTGCTGATTCCAAGTATTTGAAATTATTTTTTGATTAAATATTTCATTTATAATGGAATTATATGCTTTTTTCTTCTTTTTTAATATGTGCCCAATTTCTCAGAGTATTTTTCATTTGTTAATAACAAGTTTAATTTTTTTGTTAGTCAGTTAAAAAATAAGAATTTGGTATTTAATTTCGAGCTTTAAGATTTCAAAAGCGTTAGTATGTTTTTGGAAAAAATTTTAATAAAGATTTTTGTGGTCTAAAACCGGTAAAATAGAATATTTTAGAATTTTCACAAAATTTATCAGGATTTTAATTAGTAGAATGTGATCTAATCTGGAATTTGATTTCCTGAATAGTCACTACAAGTATTTCTGTCCGGTTAGAATAGAAAATTCCATGCTTATTTTTCAAGATTAAGGCTATTAATTAGTTGTGCTAAGTTTATCCATTATCCAAAATATTTCTGGGGGAATATAAATCTAGTTTTTCATCTTGTACCACGTTTGAATCACCAACGATAAAAACATTTTCAATAAATTAATTTCAATTAGATAGTTCAATTGGCAATCTACTAAAGAATAATTATTATTTTTCTTACTCTTTTTGCATTTGGTAGGTATAAATTATTTACTTTTATTGGATTAGAAAAAAGTGAATGACCAAGGCTACTATAATAATCCAATCTTCAAAGTAAATTGAGCATTTAGCAATCATGATTTGTGGCTTTTAATAATTATGACGCTGCATTGTGACCAAAAGATACCCCCCCCCTCCCCCAATAATTATTCCAAAAATGTATATTTTTGTCTCATATTTATTTCTTGGGGGCATGAAATTTCAGGTTTGAAAATTTTTTTAGTATACGATTTTTTTTTGAGATCCCTTTAACGTTATAGGTTATTTACAAATATTTATTTTCATTTAAATCTTATAATTTATTTAATCAAAGTTTTATTAGGTGAAAATTTCTAATGTATTAATTTTAATAACCATACTTAAAATTATCATTCACATGTATTGAACTCCGTCTCCAATAGAGTACGGGCGTCCGTTTTTTCATTATTTTTTATTTGTCTAAGATTCTCAGCTATATATTAAGGGTCGATATAGTTTATACTCAAACTCCCACCTTATTCTGTTATATTCAATTTAATTACTTCATTCAATTCATTTGTGGTACTGTTTTTCAGTTCAGAAATTTTCCCCCGACTCTCCAGGATTTTTTTTCTCGTATGAAATCCACCTCAATTTCTAAGCTTTCGTTAATTGATTATAAGTATTTTTGGGCGTGGTAAGTTTTTAGATGATGCTTTTTTTTTTTTTTTTCTTTTTAAACGGTCTTTTTTAGCCTTTTGCTTGATTAAACTTTATTTTATGTTTTTCTGAGCAGAAATTCCCTTGGTAATTTTATTTATTCGCTCATTAGATTTTGCATTGGCATTAGCGAATAAAAATACTCTTCCATATTCGATATTTTTTCTCTCCTTTACTATATGACTGATCTTACTGATCATTTGCCCTGAAAAATTCGACATTCGAATCCGTAAATTCTACATAATCAATACCCATTACTTTGCTTTCGAGTAAATTATTTTCACGCAAGTAATTTTACAAATTTATAACTTAATTATTTATAGATAAAGCTAGAATTTATTTCAGGCCTTGAAACAAGAGACGCTTCCTTGTATTTTTAAAATTCATTTTATGCTTCTCTTGAATTTATCTTCAATGATTATAAATATTTTCCTGGTTAGATGTTCTTTCAGTTATATTTTGTGTCATTTTTATAATGAGATCTTGGAATTCATTTTTCCAATTCTCTAAAGTCTTACAATATATACAGACTTTTGGCCCTCATTTCCATGTATAATTTATTTTACATCTAAAAAATCTATACTATTGGAGACTTCCTTTTCCATTTCACTTTAAAACGATATTTTTATGCCTTTAAATGGGTATGTATTCATTTATTTATGTTTTAGGAAAATTGTATCAAAAAATTTTCCCGCGTTTGATAGTTCTCGGTATGCTATAAGAGCCAATTCTAACACTCCAAGGCCACTGTACGTATGTATTATATTAATTTTGTGGTTTTCGCTATATTCTGAGGTTTCGTGTAGATTATTATTTTGATTTTATATATTATTTCTATTTTTTTTAATTATTTTAATCTATTAATAAAATATTATATATGTTATTGATGAAAGGTGGTTAAATTTAATAAGAGAAGCGTGTTGGTGAATAGTATTTAACTGTTGTTAATGATAACTTTTCCGCCATGGCTCAATATAAAACCAAAAGCTGTTTATTTTGCTCCAGGTGTCTCTTTTTTTCGGGTTTTTAGAGTCTCTGATGATTTTTTCTTTTAGTTTGCATTTCCATTTAATTTTATTCCTTCAGCAGGTAGGACTGATTTTTCTAACGCAGCTTCAGTTTTAGACCTGTAAATGTTTCGCATTTCTAGACCATACAGAATCTCTATATTTGGAGCTCGATTTTAAGTAGCTGAAGAAATTCAATTATTATATCTACAGTCATTCTACTCATAAATCTAGTGTCATTCGTAGATTTTTCGTTTATAAGCTGTAAATTCACTTCCAGAATTCGTTGATTCTTTTGCATCTATCGGCACCCAGTGTATCCATAGGTGCTTATTCGTTTTACTCAATCAAATTAATGTATTAACCAATAGTTGAATAAGTATTATGACACTTCTTTATTAAAATAAAACTATATTATAATATAATAAATAAAATAACTAAATGGGTGTTTTAAGTTAGGGAATGAGGAAAAACCATAAGAAGGTGAAAAAACCTATTCTCCTAACTTGGTGATTTTTTACATTACTTTTTTTCTTTTATGTTTTTTACTTTTATGTTTTTTTTCTTTTATTTTTCCTATTATTTTATTTTTTTTATCTTTTAATTTCTGTGCGAGTGTTTCAGGAGCTATTTATAGATTGCTCTTGATGCATTATAAATTATAGATTGACGATACGACGATACGACGACACATCCAAAATAGTTGTATAATGTATTCTCTATTCTTGATTTGAATACTTTGCATTCCTGCGAATTATCAAATAGGTTTTTACTCATTATTCTTAGTTTTTCTCCAGTAATTAGCGCAATATGAAAGAGCAAATATAATTGGCTACTGATTTTGGGCTCTAGGTCCATTTTGTGAATTTTAATCCAATTTTAAATTGGTTCAAAATTGGTTTTTTACCTATATTATCATATTTTGGCTGAAATATTCGATATTTTCTATATTTAAAACTATAATTTTTGAAAAAGGGCGATATTTCCTTTTATATATTGGTTGGTTATTATTTTTGAAGTATCCTGAATGGATTATTCATCGAAAATTAATATTTCTGCGTTGAGTCTATATTAATTTTTATTGGCCTATTTTTTATATTGATTAAATGAATTTTTAGAGTTATATTCCAGATTAAGTCACAATTTGCTAAAAATTCTCCACAGCTGGTTATATTATTTTTTAATAACCACGATTTGTCTTTATTGTTCAATTTAATGATGAGTATTTTTTTTTAACTTGCTCAGCTCAAGCATCTTAATTCTTTCATTTGGACAATTGGATATTTCAGAATATTCTATTTCATATATATCGTTTGATAATATTATCGCTTCTCCCCACATAGGTAATAGTTGATTTATATTTATTTATTTTGTTTTTTTGTCAATATAAAAACATAATTTTCATTCTTTGTGTATTTTTTGGAGATAAAATGAAATTTATTTAAGGAAGATTCTCTCCAAGACATTTTATTTTCTAATAATACCATTAAAACATTTCATGAAGAGGATTTTTGATTGTGCTTCTATATTTAATAGGCCAAGGCCTGCATTTATTTTGTCCAATTGAGTATTATCTAATTTGATTTGAACTTTTTTATTGCTCCAAATAAAATTATTATACTTTTTTTTAGCCGATGATATAAAATCTTCTTCAAATATAGACTATGTGTGCAGCGAACTATAATTTTGAAATCTGAAAAAAATTTTCGATTATAAATTTAACTTTAAGGGATATTTTACCGATATATCATCTTTTTATCTTTTTAGTGTTATTTTTTGAATGATATTCTTGGTTTTTTCTTTCACAGTTCCTGAAGAATTAAAAATATAACTAGATATTTAAATTTCACATTTTGTGGTAGACACTTGTTTATAAACCATTTATTTTTTGGGGCGCCAATTAATATTTTAATTTTTTTTCCAAATTAATCTTAGCACTTAAAGCTAGCAAATGGAGCTTAAGTATCCATTTATAATTTTTTCTTCAAAGCGGTTATTAATTCTTATTAGCAAGTCGTTAGCATATAATAGGATTTTGAGTTCTTTATTCTCTATTGGGATCCCTGAAATCATTTTTTCAATCATTAATACTGGTTATATTATAAAATTATATATTGAAGGGATAATGGACCTTCTTGTCTTGCTCGTTGTTTGATATTAATTGGTCGCGTTCTTTCACTGTTAATACTAATTGATATCTTTTGCCAGTAATATATGTTTTTATTTCTTATAATAAACGATTGGCCAATTCCGAAATTTTCAAGACATATAAATAAATATCCTCAGTCAACTCTGTCATACTCTTTTTCTTGGTTCAATAATAGCATATATATGTTTGTGGTTTCTGATCACATTTTACTGTTTTCGCATAAGAAGTTAGCCGAGTGTATATAATCGAAAATAAATCATTTTTTTTATTAGCCTGACTGTTTATCATTTATTAGTTTTCTAATGAATTTTTATAGCCTATTTGTAAGAATTTTAATAATTATTTTTCACCAATATTTGATAGTTTATTGGCCTGTAATTTTTACGACTTTATTGATCGCTTTTTTTTTTAATGAGAAATATTAATGATCCGTTTATGATATTAGTCCATTTTCTCATTGAAAATTTTTTTCAAGTGCTTGGCTATTATTTTTTATATTTTTTGTAATATTCAAACGAGAAAACATCTGACTCTAGTGACTTATTATTGGGAGAGCTATATATTGATATCTCTATTATAATTATTTCTATATCCTATCTAACTCTAGATCCTCTATTTGAGCTAATCTTTTTTTAATGTATTAAGTTAGTATAATTTGACTATTGGTGCAGTTTAAGTCCTTATTAATAAGATTTGGGTAAAGTTCATGGCATAATTTGTTAATTTCTAAATTATCAGTTACCAGTTCGCAATTTTTATTACATATATTGTCAATTGTTTTATTTTTTATTCGTTATAAATAATACAAAAAATACTTGTTTTTGTCTTTTCTCCTTTTTCTTTCCAATTAATTTGTGAGCGAAAAATTTATTCAATTTAGTTGTTTCTTTTTTATCTTATCATTATCCAATATTTCTTGGTTTTAAATCTGCATTTCTTTAGGTCTTGGATTTTCTATTTTTATTACTGCGTTTTATGTGTTATTTTTTATTTTTTATTTTTTTGTAAATCAATTTGGAAGTTTCTAGAATTTAATTTACATAATTTATTAAATGCTTTTTTACAATTGTGCTTAATTGAATCCCATTCTTCAATTTACGCACATTTAATATTTTATTTTATGTAGATCTCATCCGAAATTTCCAAATTTTGAAGTATTCTTGAGTTAAGCTTCCAATTATATTGTTAACTATTATATTTTTTGACCAATGACATACAGTAAAAGTATTTCATTTATGATCTGTGAACACTTTTGATATAATTTAGCTTATTTAATACTTTAGAGATCATCAATGGATATATAAATAGGTAAATTCTGGGTTTATACCTTCCATAATATTCTTCCCAGGTACATATTAATTGATTTTCTTTTAATTTGCTAAATAGATTTGATATTCCAAATGATTTGATTAGCTCCTCCATATTTTCCTATGCTTTTTTATTAGTTATTCTAGACGGATAACAATCATTTATTTCATTTACGACCACATTCATATCGCCCATAATTATAATTTCTTTATCCCTTTTTTAACTGGGCAATATTTTTTCTGTTGTAAAAGCTATCAAGATTTTTCTTTCGTGTTCGTTTTTGGGTAAATATTGGTTCACTACCATTATTATTTTATGGTTTGTTCCAATCAATATTATGACAAGTCTTACATTGAAGTAGATTGATTCCCCAATAATTTATTTTACTGCTATTAATAATTATCGCTTTATATTTTGACTAGGGTACCAATCCGTTAAAATAGTTAATACAGAATGTCTTATCTAAGGTTTCAATATTCATTTTATGAAGACATATTATTTCTGGATTCATCATTCTTTTCAAGAATCAAAAAGCCTGCTTTTTTTATTTTTTGATACAGGCTATTCCTTTCACGTTGAAAGTTGAAATTATTATTGTTATTTTGTATTATTTATGTTTATTTTCAATAAAAATAAAGCAAATAATTTTAAATAAAGTGTATTTCAGCTTAAGTAGAATTATTTTTCTCAATTATATTCTTATTTTATTTTTCAATTGGGGGGGGGGGTTGAATCGAAACACCCACAACTGCTTCTGAATTATCCTTCGTTTTTTCAATTTCATTGATTTCTCTCTGTAGGGGTATGTTTTTTAGAATATATTTTGAATTTTATTGAAGTTTCTCTTAACGTAACTGTTAATATTTTTAAATTTAGATAAAATTCTTAGGTTCGGGATTGAATATAAACCTCTTCTTGGTATTTTAGCATCTTTCGAGTCTGAAAATTCACATTAATAAGATTTTTTTTTAAAGATTTTATATTTGAATTTCCTGAGCTAAAAATATTTTGATTTAAAATATTATTTGGTTCTGGTATTATAACCGATAGAATAACCACGATTTATGAATTTTATTGTAAAGGAAATTTAGCATTATTTTCAGCGCTATCCGATTTGCCGTTAACATCAATAATAGTATTTCTCCACCCCCTCTATTATTTTATTTTTATTTCTTTAATAAATTTTTTTATATGTTTTTTGAGGATGATATCCTTGGGATTATTGTTTTTTTTCAATTTTTTTACCAAATTCTTCGCACTCATATCTACAGTGGTCGATTTTTTTACAGTATGTGCACATTGGTTGGGAATCTTTCCACAGAAACAAAATTTCTACATATATAACTTTCAATATTTTTGAATATCACTTTATTTTTTGTTTTCAGTACTATTTTAGTGATTTTGGGAGCGAATGCGTTATTATTTTTATATTTTAATTCATCGATATAAATTAATTCTTCAATCTTGGAGAGCTCTTCATGTGCTTTTTGGGCTACTTTCTTAAAAATTAATCTGACATAAGACAATATTGTGATATTTTAAAACTCATCTGTGTACTCTGTGGTCTCAAAGAGATCCTTTTTTTCAATTTAGGTTATTTCGATCTTTTTTGCAATTTATAGATTATCATCTTTTATAAATTTTAAAATTGATATTTTAAGACTGTTGTCGATCTCAAATCATGATTGAATTTCTTCAAAATGGATTAATTTATTTTATAATATATCATAATTGCTTCCATTACCGACTATTAATGACGTCAATATTTTAAATGTAGTCCCGCTTAAGCATATAATTTTCCTTTATATAGGATCGTGTCCTGTAGTTTTTTTAAATAAAGATACTTATATGAAATTATTTTCGCTTTTATTATTTTTATCAAGAGGTTTAATTATAGAGATAACTTCGTTAGCTCAACTTGGAGTTTCTTCATTTTGGATACTTTTATTCGTTGTATCCATTTTTTGCTTTTGTTTTTCAAGGTAATATACATTTAGATTATAAATTGATTTTATTGGTCGATATATTTTTTTCTATTCAAAAGAGAGTGAGCTGGTTGGTTATTTTTTTACTCAGGTTCTTTTTCTATTTTTTTTTGCGCTTTCTTTTTCAGTGTTATTTTAGAATTTAAAAAATAAAATTTTTCTTTTAATATCAACTTCAATTCATGTTTGAAACATTTTAGTTTTTTTAGTACCTGTTCAGAGATTTACTCAGAATCTTCTTCAACTCCAACGTGTTTGCATCCTAGATTGTTTTGATTACCTCGCATACATAAAATATTTGGGATTGTTTAATCCCAGACACTTCTTATAGCTATAATAGTACATATTTTCCTTATAATTTATTTGAAGCTTTTCTTACCACATTACCAGGCGGTATATTCCTACTTCCAGCTACTTTGGCCCAACTGATTTGGGATCGAACATCGATAGAATTGGATTCTGTTCTAGTTAATATACTTTTATGTTATTTCAAGGTTTATATATACTCATTTTGATTTAATCTGGTATAGTTTTTTTTTGTGCAGCAAATTAGTCGAAATAGTAGAATTCTTCAAATTCTGCGAATTGCGCACTTTTTTTTCTTTCGATTTGGCTAATTAAAACTGTCTTCTAAAATTGAGCATCATAATTTAATTGCAATAGTTAAACTTTGTCTACAGAGGCAAAACTTTTACCAGAATGTAGTTTTTGGAAAGGTCAAAATTTTTTTTTTCATAAGTTTAAGTCGATATATTTACGCGTTCGATGGTTATAGTCAGTTTTATTTAGAAAATGCGTAAAAAATGCCAATATTAGATAAGAAATAAAATTTTATAGATTCCCTAATCCTATTGGCTCGCCCAAGAAAAACTTTTCTAAGAGAGAGGTATATATATAGATTTTAATATTCTTTTTTGTGTTTTTTTTTGTAAAATGTCATTTTATAAATATATATTTTGCGTTAAGGTTTTTTTTCTTTCGCTATCGAGAGAATTTCCAAATTAAAAAAAATTGCAACAAAACAATAATATAAGAGCGGAATATCGGCTAAAGAAAATATATAACCCAAAAAGCCCTCATATGCGCTAAACTTGAGTTGAATAATTTATTATATTATAAAAACACAGGAGCGAGCAATACTGAGTGAAAAATCAATACCCGTATTAATTAACTCTTTCAATGGAATTAGAAAGTTTTTAATTTGCTCAATTTAGCGAAATACACTCGATATAATTGGGAGAATATTTGCAGTTGTAGAGCTTTTATAATTTAAATTTTTATACTCATAGTAATTAATTTACTTTTTCGATACTACTAGAAAACTATATAGATCGAATTAATTGATGTAAAAAATAGCTATATCTAATTTCAAATAAGCAAGTATATTTTTTAAGAAAAATATTTATCCTCCCCTAAGAATATCCCAATTAATATAAACTGATGCTATATAATGTTTATTGTATTACAGCAGAAAATTTTTTACTACTTAATAATTTTTTGGAAATATGATCATTTTTTTTATTAGATTGGATGTGGAAGGATTTTTAGGAAGGGCATATATCCAAAAACAAAAACACGAGAATTAAAAAGTACATTATTACAAGTATTGCTATTTTTATTTGCTGTTCTATGATAACATAGTTATTATAGAAGTATTACTAATTTAAAAATTCTATAATCTGCGAATTTCGATTTTTTTTATTAAAAATCTAATTTATTTCATAGTTAATATGTTGATATTGTACCATAAAACATCATTTCTAAAATAGAAATGATAATAACAACATAATTTCTCACACATCTTTATTATTAATGTCAAATTGACTAAATTAAAACAGAGGTTTTAAATATGCGTATCGTATATTATTCAATAAACCCTTAGTGAAATTGATAAAATTTTTTAGTACACCTTTGATAATATAGATTCAAGGTGCAATTAGTTGAAATATATTGCTAAATTTTTATTTAAATTCGATTTTAATTGTGCTATATTGAATTAATATCACGAAATATATTAAATATATGATGAGCTTGTGTAACACAGAAGCTACCCTAAAAGGTCAAGATATGGTTAATTCAAAGATCAAAATTTATGTTACACTAACAGTGCTCGTAAAACGTTGAAAGTTTCGATATCCGATGATTCATCAAAGATTATTTCGAGGTGCGTTACTTTTCCTGTAAAGTTTTTTCTAATTAGTAGCGTTAATTATATTTTTAAATCTTATAAGTACAATTATCAAACGGATTAAATATCTTAGCCAATTGAGCGATCCAATTTTATTATCAAATAAATTTTCAAGGAAAAAAAGCACCTCTCACGCTGAGGGTCTCCCATATATGGAGACTGTTCCGAGGAGTGGAGCTTTACCTAAAATACTTTATCCGATTTGCAAAATTATCTTTACATTTAGATCTTTTTAGAGACTATCATCAAATGAATTATCTGATTGAGTCAATAGTTTTACCTATTTCACGTAAGCAAATAGAATTTCTAAGAAAAGTAGGTTCGTTATCCTCTAAGAATATCATAAATATATTAGCTATTATATAAATCCTATTTTAGCCCAATGATAAATATCACCTAAGAATATTGTCACGATAATCGATTATTATTGGTTTGTATTATGTAATACGGATATTTTGAGCGATATACAAAATTTTTACTGATTATTATTGACCTGTACTTCATTTTTTTAATCATTATAAATAGTTCTGAATAGGAATTTCGATTTTTCCTATTTATTAATTTCAATTTGGAATTATTATTTGCTAAAAAAATTATTCTTATTATTTATTGGTCATTGATATATTTTTGTGATTTTATACGATATAACACTTAACACACTATAATGATTCCTTTGTAAAGATTCTCCCATATAAAAACTTGTCTAACCTACCTAAATAGTAGACCGCCAGAGGATTTTCATAAATTTAGTCTAATTTTTTATAATTTAACTGTTATTTTTATTTAAATAAATCTGAAATTTTAAAAAAACTGCCAATTGAAAGTGATATAGTTTAAAAACAGTTTATTTGCAGATTGAATCGCATTTCGACTATCCATCAATTATTTTAATATGCAATTAAACTAAAATATTACAATCCATCCAATTCCTTGTGAAATTGTTAGTTTATTGACGCGGTTGAGAAATAGCTTACTGTGCTCGGAAAAATAGGCTCTCTTAGATTGTAAAATTTCCTTAAATAAATTTTTAACTTCAAGGGTCCTTATTTGGGTGATTCATTATGAAGAGGTCATTTTATAGTGTTAAGAGTTTCAGTGATAAAATCGCATAAAAAATAAACAGCCAATTAGTAGAATAATTTACTTTTTTAGCAAATAAAAATTTTATATTGAAACGAAGAAATAGAGAGACCAAAATGTCTTTTTTGCTCCACCAATAATACTTATAAAAAGTTATTATACAGGCCAATAACATTAAACTCCAACAAAGTGCTCTCTTCGTTCAGAATCTCCAATTTATTTATGTTTTTTAGGAGTAAATTCGGGGAAATATATTATGTTATTCAAAGCTTGCAATTGTTTAATTTCATCATATACAAAAAAGCACACGTTAATTATTTATGGGGTGGCACTTTAAGATTTAACTATTTTTATGAACAGATCATTTTTAATTTCAACTAACCATTTGATATTACTTATTTATGAGTCAATATTTTATCGTGATAGCAAATTGAACATATTTGGTAGATTTAGTAGGGTAGATTTTCCAGTAAAAATATCTACAATTCCTTTAAGGGTTAAAAAAACCCAAGGATAAAAAAAATTTAAATAGTCTAACATGGTTAAATTCAGAATTATAAATTGACAAATAAGGTAAATAATAGTAAACCAATTTATAATTCCATTTGAACATGGGTCCAAAAAAGAAAAAAAAAAGGTAAAACTGATTTGATGATTGCATATGGAATTTTTTTGTCTGTTAAATTACTTGGTTCGTTTTTTGTGCCAAATGTTGCGACAAAATCGTAATGATGGCAAACTATCTCATAAATCTCATAGCGATTATCTCTTCATCTATAGTTATATGAGATTATGTTGTGATTTATTTACTTCAAGCTGTAATGTAATTGATTTAACAATTTTAAAATTTGCATTATTCTTGGAAATATTTGCTATTAAGCCTTTAAATTACCAATTTAATTTAGCATAATCATGATACCAAACTAATATAATATTGGAGTTTAGATTAGGGTTAAAATTAAAATATGGATTTCTATTCAAATATATGGTATGGCTAAATAATGAGTAGTATGCTAAATGCTGAGGAAAAGTAGTATTTAAGCGTGTGTTTATTCCCTCTTAAACTAATTTAAAAAATAATTAAAAAAGCATTTTTATTTATAAATTCAATATCATTTAAACAATAAATTTAATTTTTATATTTTATAAAATCCAAACTGTTTATATGATATTAATTAAAATAAATACTCAGTAGGAATATTTTTATTATTATCACAGCTATATATATATATATTATAATTTTTTTCTTAAGCTCTTAATCTCAGCGCTCTAAAAAGTAAATATCAACCAATCCATTAAAAATGACGGTACAAGAAGAAGAAAATATCATCACCTCTAAGTCAAAAATCGAGATCAATACAGAGCTTGTATTAAATGACTATGAAAAGGAGTTAACAAAGTCATATGTCAGAAAAATTGATATACGTATCTTGCCTATTGTTGTGATTATGTACATTGCATCTTCACTCGATCGCGGAAATATTGGCGTTGCTCTGAAAAATGGACTCGTTGAGTCACTCAAATTAAGCCCCTCAGAACAGGCGAATGTCACATCCCTGTTTACCTTATGTTATATCGCCTTTGAAGGTAGTTTAGATTAATTTTTTAGTATATTGTAATTGCATATTTATATAATTTAAAGCCACGAGTTAACAAAATTATATCTAAAATTTAGCTCCTGCAAATATGCTATTAAAAAGACTACGTCCTCGTATTTGGTTTACATTCATTGTTTGTGCTTGGTCTTTGTGCTGCATGTACCTTGCAATCGCTAAATCAGCCATAGATTTTACAATCGCACGCTGTTTACTGGGTGTCTTCGAAGCAGGTTTTACTCCTGGTATCGTTGCTTTCTTGCCATACTGGTACGTTAAAAGCGAAATCGGTCTCCGTATGTCTATATTCTTTACGGCTCTCCCTATTGCTGGTATTATTGGAGGTCCAGTTGGTGCGTCTCTTGTACAGGTCAAAAGCAGTATACTAAAGCCATACCAAGTAGTATTTCTTACTGAAGGAAGTATCACTTTATTTCTCGGAATTTGTGTATATTTTTTATTTTATGATTATCCAGACACATTCAAGCACTTTACCCCTGAAGAAAGGGAAGTTGCTCTCAGAAGAATTACTGCAAGTCAAGGTTTGGCTTCAAAATCTAAAATCACAAGAAAGCAGACTATTGCAGCCTTCATGGATTGGAAGGTTTATGCTTTCGGTATTGTTGGCTTTGGTCCAAACAACTGTCTAGTTATTTTTGGATACTTTGGTCCAACTATCATTACTGGTATGGGCTACTCTCCGACAACTGCTACATATATGTCAGGAATCCCATACTGCTTTGGTCTCATCGGCTCGTTTATTTCGTCTTATTACATTAACAGAGTACAAATATACAAAATTTACCTCATTTCAACGCCATTAAATATCATTGGTTACTCATGTGCAGCATTTACCAGGATCAACGCTTTGAGAATGGCAGGATTATGTTTAAGTAACTTCGCTACGTGCTTGTCTGTTGCTTATGTTGCGACATGGATGTCTGTTAACTGCGGAAGCGTTTCCAAAAGAATGGTATCAACCGCAATTTTACTCACATTTACTGGTTTAGCTGGCTTTGTCACTCCATACATGTTTACAACAAAACAACAGCCCGATTATGTTCTAGGAAACACATTCAACATTGTCATGCTCTGCCTAACATTCATAACCACTATCATATTGAAAGTTTACTTTGAACGCCAAAACAAGTATCGTGATGAGAATCCAGTGGACGTTTCTCATTTGTCTGAGCAAGAACAACAAGATCTCAATGACCAACACCCAAACTTCAGATACAGATTATAAAATTTTTATGAAATGATATCAACCGTGCACAATCATGTTAGTTATTTACAGAGAATATTTTGAATTCTAAATCATTATAGTTATTTTAATTAATACAATCTTAATTTTTAAATTTAATTTTAATTTTAATTTTAACATACTAAATTATCACATTCAAAATTTCTACTAATCGTACTATATTTTATTTCTTGAATAAATTATTGGTATCAAATATACTATTAAATGATATAAGATTTTTTAGATTGGGCTATAACGGTCTTTTAATTAGGTTAATCCTACTACAATTTTTTTTTTATAGCTAAATGTCGTAATAAAATAAAAATATTGATCAACGTATCGCCGATATATTAATGATATATTCAAGAACGTACGAGTTATAAAATTTTATTTCTTATCTACTATTCACTTTTTTTATGTCCTTACTAAATAAAATTGACTATAACCATCGAAACGCGTCTCCCTCTCTCTCTATTAGAAAAATTTTTCTTGGGCGAGCCAATAAGGGAGATGTACCCGAGGCTTTGGATGTGGTATTTAATGCCATAGGCGACAGTATGTACACAAGATATGATGACTATAGAGCAAATGTCACATATATAACTCTTGACAATCTAGAAGACGCAACAAATCTAATGTCTAAGACATTGACTTATGATGATCAGAAGATTGATCTATACCAAACCGTAAAAATTGAAGAGGATATTATGACTGTCAATATCCCAAATTTCAAGGAAATTTCCATTGCTAAAATGATTGAGCTGGTCACAAAGCAGCTAAAGCCACTAGGCGAAATAAAAGATATTAGCGCCTTATGCAATAAATACAGAAATGAGTATATTCCTTATGGTATGAAGGTTCTA